>JAIPMN010003344.1:0-15348 GCA_020650975.1 Apostichopus californicus | reverse complement strand
GAACATGTTCGGTGGCTATGTACAGGTTTACAGAAAGAATCCATCATTAACTTCTTCTCGGAACATTCCCCATTAATGGTCTCATTGGTGGCATTCCTGGGCCCATGTTTGGTGGCATTCCTGGGCCCATGTTAGGCCCCATACCTCTACCCATTGGCAACATCGGTCCTCCTGGACCCATTGGTCTGACCACTGTAAAGAAATAATGGGTGAAGGCACACCGTCAAATCATGATTTTCCTTAAATAAACAAGCAATTGTTTGAAGTTACCATGATGATGCAAATAACTCCTTACAATCTGATAATTATCTGCATTTAATACCCTCCCCGCCCCGAGCACACAGCAATGATAAACAGTCTGTGTGGCTATTCAAAGGCTTTATTTTAGTGGTGCAAACAGATACTTAATTGACAATATGCAACCAGTTTGAAAGCTTGGGCTATGCCAATAATAATTATAAAAGTGCTGTATAAGGCCTAGCTTGAGTAGGTGTGTTATGTAGAGTAACTGGCATTCTGAAGGATACATTGGGATACCAAAGCATCATCACTTTAATACTATATATATCTTGGTGCTAGAGAATCAGTAATTGCCAGAGATGTTATATTACAAACAAAACCAGGCAACTTGAATAGACTCAGTTACATGAGCAACATTGTTCCTTTGTGATGCTTGAAGACATGAGGCAGATGAAGTAATGACTCAGGGTACCCTCCAATGACTAATGGTACCCTAAATGACTACGGGTACCCTAAATGACTAAGGGTACCCTCCAAGTTGAGATAATGACTCAGGGTACCCTCCAAGTTGAGTTTAAGACTAAGGGTACCCTCCAAGATATAGTAACGACTAAGGGTACCCTCCAAGTTGAAATAATGACTCAGGGTACCCTCCAAGTTGAGTTTAAGACTAAGGGTACCCTCCAAGATATAGTAATGACTAAGGCTACCCTCCGAGTTGAAGTAATGACTCAGGGTACCCTCCAAGTTGACTTACTTGGTCCTGGTGGTCCTCCTGGTCTCATCATCATAGGACCAGGGTTCATCATTCCTGGTCGTGGTGGTCCATCTGGTCCTCCCATGCCTGGCTGGAATCCCGGTGGCCTGGTCTGTGCAGCGTAATTCTGAGGTGGTGGAACCCTTGCCCCTCCGGGTACAGGGGCTCCAGGAGGAGCTTTCTGTTGTTGACCGGTGAACGGGTTACTATGAATCTTACCAGCCTGGAATGCAGCGGCTAGAGAAGGAGGACGAGAGACAATAACAGAGAATGTCTACGAAAAACATACTCCTAAGAGTGGAATGTTGACAATGGGTTACTTTATACACAGCAAACATATATACCTGAATCTACTTTATATCACACAGATACCTGAATCTACTTTATACATAACATACAGATACCTGAATCTACTGTATACATAACACACAGATACCTGAATCTACTTAATACATAACACACAGATACCTGAATCTACTTAATACATAACACACAGATACCTGAATCTACTTTATACATAACACACATATACCTGAAACTACTTTAAACATAACACAGAGATACCTGAATCTACTTTATACATAACACACAGATACCTGAATCTACTGTATACATAACACACAGATACCTGAATCTACTTTATACATAACACACAGATACCTGAATCTACTTTATACATAACACACAGATACCTGAATCTACTTTATACATAACACACATATACCTGAATCTACTTTATACAGAACACACAGAGATACCTGAATCTACTTTATGCATAACACACAGAGATACCTGAATCTACTTTATACATAACACACAGATACCTGAATCTACTTTATACATAACACACAGATACCTGAATCTACTTTAATACATAACACACAGATACCTGAATCTACTTATTACATAACACACAAATACCTGAATCTACTCTATACATAACACACAGATATCTGAATCTACTCTATACATAACACACAGATACCTGAATCTACTTTATACATAACACACAGATACCTGAATCTACTTTATACATAACACACAGATACCTGAATCTACTCTAGATACATACAGGTAACACACAGATACCTGAATCTACTTTGTTCACTACCTGATTCATGTTTTTACATCATGGCTGCAAAACTGTCCTTGATATTCAAGGCAGGTTTTAGGTACAACCATATTACATTTAACCAACACTTTCATTCCTTTCATACCGTAAGAAGTGGATTTGAATTGTATAAACTTAAGCTTGTGTATAAGAGACTTTGGCAAGGGCAACAACCTGAAACTTTGTTTTGACAACATTCTTCTATAATAAGATCAGAACACAAAACCATAAAATCAAATAAATATATATCACCCAACATTGCCTGATTCAGTGGCATACTACTGTAGTCTAACATGAAGAAGTCAAAATATTCTCCGAGTCAACTTCAAAGTATGCAACGTAAATAATGATCTCTAAGATGTTAGCTTCAACCAAGCACCTGATTGGTACAATCGATCCGGACCCAACAGAATTCATAAACTTATTACTTAAACAATTATTAGTCCGTAGACTTGTGTCATAATGTTCCCACCTGGATCATTGGGTTGAATATGTACAATTCACACACAAAAAATGGAGATAGACATCAATTATAGCGCAAAAGCTACATCTCTAATTTATTGTAAATCTCTACTTCAAAGGTACTAAAAATAATCGGACAAGAGTATCAGAAAATACTGCATCTCTCCTCACTAGCTGTAGTCCACCCTCTCCTCAAGTTATTTACTCTCTCTCTCTCACCTTCTTTGTTCTGCCCAACATCTCCTCCCCAACAGGTCTGGACTTGTTCTTTCCCAAAATAAACCAAATTAACACAATAGTGCCTTTTGTGACCATGTGATGCACCATGCATAGCTCCATGATCTAAACAAGGATGAGTAATAGACCCAGGTCAAAGGTCACTGGATTGTTACTATGGGCAGTTGTTCATCCTCTGACCACCGAGGAGAAAACTACGGATGCCTTTAGGTGATACACCTTTACAACTTGCTTGAAGTATGAGCTATGTCTGTGATTGGTTGATTACTTACTTGTTCTGTCGATTAAGGTCTGTGCTTGCTCTTCCATCCATTTCTGATAGTATATTCTAACGTTATCTTTGTGTTTCCGGCCATTACAATGCGTTTTCCTCACTGACGGCTGCAAACAGACCAAAAATGCGAGAAATGCTTTCGAAGGAATTTCCCATGAACTTTCTTTAACTTTCATCCTTTTGCTACCTCCAATCACTATGCTTATAAAATATGAAATGATTGCAATATTTAAGCTACGGTACTGATACGTTTGTCAGCACGGCAAATATTGTAGTGAGGGAACAATGCAGTAGGAACAGAAAGCAAAATAAAGAGCTAATTTTCATTCATTTTTCATACACTCTGGTACTTTCTTTTTGGCAGCGGTAGTAGAAGTACACCTTGTTTTGTACTGATAAAGTACTACTGTATACTGTAAATCTTAGAAGTAACCCGCTTCGCAATTCACTTCTCTACTAATGAAAATCTGGTTGAAAATCTCACTTGTACTAGAAAATGAAGTAACAAGAATGTTATCAATTCTTAGGTAAAGAAAACCATTCATTGATCATTGCAGGAAATATTGTAAGTTTGAGACAAGTTTACACAGAGTGACAGAGAAAATTGAAGGCAATCTGGAGTGCTTCGATCTCTCCCGTCGAAATTTATCACACAAAGCAAGCACCACTGCAGAAACTTGGTGAAGCCACAGTATGCAGGTACAGAAACATGTCAGCCATGGGATTTAATCATTGAGAGATTTTCTGATCAGTTTCTATTGCCAGAGAGGCCTCACTCAATAAAGGAGAAGAAAAAATGCAAAGAATTGGGCTAAATCAAAGTCAACCTGTAACAAAGAGATATCTGTGGGTTTTAAGACATCACCTCTGCAGTAAAAGTACATGTGATTATTTTGCTCACATGAGTGTTGCTGAACCCTACTGTAATGCAATGTTTGGTAGAATGCATTTCTTACAATTATTGATGAAGAGAATTGTTCTCCATGTTCAAACCTTATATGCATGGCCCTTAAAGCTGATAACAAATTAGACAAACATTTCCTGTAGAAATCAACTTTTGTTGGGATAGAAATACTTGATATCAGGAACCGTGAGATTTGCCTTAAAAAAATTTACAAACTATGTATTGGGATGCAGTGCACAAACTATGTAATGGGATGCAGTGCACACACTACAGTATGTAATGGGATGCAGTGAACAAACCATGTAATGGGATGCAGTGCACACACTATGTAATGGGATGCAGTGCACAAACTATGTAATGGGATGCAGTGCACAAACTATGTAATGGGATGCAGTGAACAAACTATGTGATGGGATGCAGTGAACAAACTATGTAATGGGATGCAGTGCACACACTATGTAATGGGATGCAGTGCACAAACCATGTAATGGGATGCAGTGCACACACTATGTAATGGGATGCAGTGCACAAACCATGTAATGGGATGCAGTGCACACACTATGTAATGGGATGCAGTGCACAGACTATGTTACTTACAGAGTCATGAGTAAGATATGTATCACAGTAGTCACAGTAGTATCTGTACAAGACAAAAAACAATATATATTTATTAAAATTATAACAAAGCAAAATTAAATAGTGTAGATGTATGTACATTGATAATAACGTATACATTCACATTGAAGTAAATTAGAGTAACTTTGAGTATGAAAGTTAGATGTTTCCATGTGAGCGATAAAGTAAATAATGTATATCATATAATTACCACAAACATTAATTACTATATTCATACAGATGGTACAAACAAAGAATAAAAAGATGAACTTTTGTAGTATCAGCTGCAACTAAAGTGGAAGGAATAAACGTTTGGATCGTGGAAGACCCTGTCACAGCAATAGTACTAGTAGTGTGTACGAGGGTGTACTAGTATGTGTGTACTAGTATGTATTTACTAGTAGTACACACATGTACCATGTCACCTTAAAGGCATTGAACTCGCCCCAAACCACCTGCCGCTCTCTGAAAAAGTTAACTTTCTGTTGCTTGCAAGTGAAGTTTTCTTCTTGTCACTACAAAATGCAGACAGTAATGAAATGTGATACCTTGTTATCTTTAGCTGGACCTGAGATGTCCATCGCTGCTATATACACTGTGTTGTGGGTATTGACTGTAGCTGTATGTATTGACTGTACACTAGTGTCTAATTACCGACATTAGCAAGCTGTGTGTGTATTTTCTGGGATCGATGGTGGTGTCTTACACTTCTGTTACACCTCATTTGAAACTAGGTCAGATTACCGTCATGAGACGTTTCTTTGTGCTTGAGTCTTCACACCCTTTAAACAGATCCAATGGGAATTGAAACTTACTTCATTTCAGATGTATTCAATGCACAAGGGCAGATGGATAAGGACGTCCTGCAAACCTAAAGAACATTATGAAAAGCATGATATTAATTTATAATACTAAATCAATGAGAAATAAATGGGCTAAAAGTGACATCCAGGTGAAGATATTTATTAAATTATTTGTAAGGTCTTCGTGTAGAACCCATGAGCAATGACTATAATGGAACAACATTCTTGATCAAATATGAAATCGATTGACATTTCTAATAAGATAAGATTATAATTTAAAGTTGATGAAACTTAAACTAAAAGTTTCCAGGTATCAGAACACAAACAATGAACTATTAAACAAACAAACTGACATTACAAATGCAAACTTGACAAGCTTAAGCCTTAAATGCAACAGCAGTTGCTGCTTCCAAATTACAAATACATATCATAACAACACACGTTTTTCAAGGGATATATACAGTAGCATGGACACTTCGAATTTCGGACACCTAAGCCTTAAATCACCCCAAAACTATATCTTCTGGTATAAATCACCTGAAAATATACATGATATGGTGGGAGAAGTGTGTTATATTAAGATACACGGCCAAACTTTCTTTCCTGCAAACTGTTTTCACGTTGTAAAAAAGAAGATTCTTTGTGATTGTGGAACTGGTATTTCTTTGCTAGAGTATTGCTAAATTCGGACACTCGTTCCCACAGTGTGGCGCTAGTGATAAAATTGGTGGCGCAGTTGCTCTTTCAGTAATTATAACAGACTTCATATATCTCCGTCATTTTATTGACAAATATTAAGTACTTACTTGCACACGGGTCATTTTGGAGAGAAAATAACTGTAGCTTTGTACTTTTTGGCGAAATTTGGCTCTTCCTGTAGGTTGTCATGGTGAAATCGTGTATTTCTTAGGGGTGTCCGAAATTCGCAGTGTTCCGAAATTCGCAATACTGACTATACTAGGAAGTACGAACTAACATATTTAAATAAACCATGAAAACAAAGTATTTTGGGCATTTCTCTCAATATGTATTTTTTCTTTATAATTTATCCTTTGCAGTTTTGTTTATGTGTGGTCAAACAATTCATTGTGAAAATCTCTTAAGAAAAACAGTCAGCAACCCCCTTCCCCCACTTGGGGATACATATCAGCAATATCACTACTTTCAAGATTGTCCACCAAACAGTTGATTGACAGTGGTTTACCAATAAAGGTTCAATGTAATTAGTTACATTTTGTTCATTACCTTTTATTGGTTGAAGTCAAAACATTAAAAAATATCCTAGCAAACAACAAAGGTGGTCTCCACCATAGTGAAAGATGTTTTCTGCTTAGGCTTAAGTACTGCAGTAGGCTACATTGACTTTGCTGGGCCTAACCTAGCATAGGCTACAGTAAGCAACTTATTTGTAACCTGTTGTAACGTATCGTTAGCAGTCCTTGCTTACCTGTACAGTTACTAAACCCCAAGGGTGTTTATAGGTAGGTTAGTCTTATTTGGGGTCTACCGCTAGACCTTTCTTCGATTTGGTTAACTTAGAATACAATATATCGATGATTCTTGTGCTCCAGTCCTTCGTAGCTCTGTAACAAGTTCTGTTTACATGTCATATAATGCTATTGTAGGCTAGGCGCCTATGACTTTCGTACACTACTATACAAACTGACCACGTACTTTCGCCGTACCCACGCCGACCTTGTTAGTAATAAGAACAGAGCTACTGTATGTATGTATGGAACGCCAAATAACCACATGATCACCAATGGCATGGCAATGGGTAGCCTACAGTATTCAGTCCAAGGATAATGATATTGTAACGAAAACGGCTGTATTCATTGATTTTGTTTTTACTCATCTTTATTGTTTGAATCAACGGCTGCGGAGCTTAGTCTACGCCTTGCGATATTTCATGGCACAGCCGCGCTCGACAGTCGTTGATTCACATATGTTTTTACTGTTGGAATTTTCCATGGAAAGTTTCCGCATATGCGTATGATAAGACAAGCCATGTGCTGGTGTGGCAGTAATGAGTGTCCGTACGTCCGTAGGACAGATATTACTAGGATATAGTGTCTCATTTGCGTGAATGGTGTCTCAGGGACACTTTCCCTTGCTTTCTACGCCACCGTGGAAAGTGTCCGGGTTCTCTTTAAAGAGCTTTAACGTGATTCTGTTGAGTGACAAACGTTTCTGGCCCTATCTACGTTCCCTTATTACCTAAAAGGAGGTTATTTACAAGCGAAGACCAAGTTGACAATGATATATATCGGTCAGCATGCACCCTCAAAACTCGGTTAAAGCATAACTAAAACTTCGAGTGTCGACTGTTGTGGGAAGGAGGCGGCAAAATGTTATTATTCTCGTGGAGACTACACCCCAGAGGGACGCTGTCCGCTTTATTTCGATCGTCGACTGTCAGAAGGCGGCATAATGTTAAATTTATCTTCCGAACTAATTAGTCATGTCTGTGTGACTCTGCTGCTTATCAATCGTTACTACCATTAGGGTAGTTGTTTGGAAGGTCGGAATTTCTAAACGTTGGAGAAAGATCAACCATGTAGGTCGAAGGCAAATGTATTTCAACCGATACGCGGCGGCGATAGTTCCCCGCCATCCGGAGCATGGAGGTCAAATCCGGGGCCAGAGTCAATATATTTTATTCAGTACGCGGGAAATGTGGCAATGTCCCGCTCTACGTTCTAGGTGTGAAAAAGTTTTGATTTCACGCATGCGTATTTGCATTCCACTGTAAAAAGTATACTATACTGTATAAGCCGAATTTGCCGTCTACGTCGTTAACGTTGCATGTAACGCGCAGGCCAAACATTTATTAGAAGTTGCATGTGTGCACGCACAGTTGTACCCTTCTGTTGAGCATTAAGAATTGAGACCGTTATACTTACTTACAAGATGACTTCTCCTGAGCTGGATACCGATGAAGAGTACATTATCATTGGTAAATATCTTTCGTCAGGACTGTACCCAGAAAAGTCTACTTTAAATCTAAAAAGATCGATACGGAGAAGATCTAAGAGTTTTAGACTAACTGGAGATGCCGATCTAGTTTACGTCGGCCCACATGGCAACGAAGTTCCTAGGGCCGTAATCACGGGTGAAGTGGCCAAAGCCCACAAAATTCAAAGCTTACACGAAGGATTTGGCGGTAAGTGTATTATTTGTTTATTTGTATAAAACTTATAGGAATTATTTCAACTGAAAAATTAATTCCATAGATATGCATATATAAGTGCATAGGCCCCTGGGACCTTGCAGATTATAGTTATATTTCATTATTTGTAATCACCTGAAAATTGATTCCATAGATATGCATATAAGTGCAAAGGCCACTGGGGCCTTTCAGATTATAGGTATATTTTATTATTTGTAATGACCTAAAAGTAGAACTGAAAAATCTAAACATAATGTTAGTGTTAGAGAAAAACGTGATGCATAATTAGGAGGCAAGACACTAATAGTATTACTATTAGGTTAGTAACCGTAGCCTAGGACTTCGATAGTAAACCCTATTTGCGACGGGCAAATAGGCTTTATTCAAATTTAAGCCACTCCGATTGGCAATCTCTGAAATAAAGCCTACTTGATATAATTTATGTTACTGTGGTAGCTTCCAAATCTTCCAGATCAGCTGTCAGTTACATTTCAGCTGTGTAGTGTGTACCCATGCCACCATATGAGTATACAAGCTTTTAATTTCAATAATGATTATGTGTTTGAAATTATTAGGTTACAAAAAAAAAATCTTCATGTCAGAACTTTTCAGATTCTACAATACTAGAAAAGATGACCTGGGATTAGTCCCCTTACTAGTTATAAAACAAGGGGGGTGTGGGGGGGGGGGTCCCTGCAAGCTTGTCCATTTTGGGGGATCTATTAAATTAAGGAGTGATACTTTAATTTCTCTTTCTTTTGAGAGATTTTCACATATGTTTTAATATGTTGGGGCGGGATGCGCTCAGACACTGCAGCAGGTCGCATATATGCTATAGGTAATCAGTTGCATGGCCACCTGCCCACTTCATTGTCATAAGGTTAGCTGTGTTTATATCATTTATATTAAAATTGCAATGCATTATCACGTACTGCTTGGTGATATATGGTAGTATTGCTAAAATAGTGACCAGAATGGACCTAAAAACTAATATCTATAGGCCTAGTGTAACCTACATCAGTTAGGTGTAACCCTGTCATCTCAATGACAGATCCAATGGCAATTTTCTGACTAACTATCAATCACTCATCCAGGCACTTATACACCTGTTGCCCCATCCCCCAATCAGAGGTGATGAAAATGGTTACCAGGCCTATTATAGTCCCCTAACAACTACTATCAACTAGATCACTGCATGTGACTTGCATCTCACTTCAGAGATTTCCCATTGCATGATTGGACTTCCATAACAGTTGGGTTTGAAGAAGTCAGTAATAGGTGTGGTAATGAACAAAAAAATTGGTATCAGAGTCTTACAGTGTTAGTTACAATAAAAACAATTGAATGATTATAATTTCTGAACAGTTATGTTATGAAATGCACAGTTTTAATACTCTATGTCACCCAATTTTGCATTGTTGACCACCCCCCCCCACACCTACCTAGCATTAACTATATGGACAAAGCTCTTCTGCCTCACCACTGCTCTGTAACAATGTTTCCTTTTAAGAGTAAATTGGTAGTTGAATCATGGAGCTATAAATGGTTGAATCAAGGACAAACTTGTTACCTATGCTAGTGTACCTTATTCATCTTCAAGTTTTATCATTGTAATCATGTGAATGTATTTTTTCATTTTTAATTGGACTGTCAATTTATGTTCAGTTCACGATAATTTATTCATAGGTGGTCACTTTGGACGTGACAAAACACTAGAAAAGGTGACAAGCAGATACTACTGGCGTGGGATTGCGAATGATGTATTAGAGTATGTGAAGCAATGTGAGGCATGCCAGAAGAGTAATAACACCTTCGACAAAAAGGTGGCCAAACTTCATCCAATACTAGTGACTAGTGTATGGAACCAAGTAAGTCCAATGCCAATAGACTTTGCTGATGCATCTCTTTATTCGGGCTTCTTTCTTCCATCTTTCACTAAGCTGGTGACTTGTAGGGATCGATGCACTGTCTGGAATTGAATTCAAGAATTTTCGGGCTTAGTCTGTCCGATATTTATGTTTTTAATTGAAGCAGATAAAGTTTTACTTTGAGTATATTCTTTCACACTAAAAATCGCATCTGGGGGTCACAATATTTTTGGGAGGGCTCGTGTCCCCCCCCCCCCAGGCCACCCCTGGTGACCCACTGGTACATCAATTGGTGGGTGACTTACTGGCACATATCATTAATAACATAGGGCTTCCTTGATGGTTGCCAGTTATTTCAGTCCAAGAAGATACTGTATATTACCAATGTCTTTGTGGTTAAAAGTTCAAGAATGAAACCCCCTCCTTTTTTTTGCCTTCTGAGTCACTACTTAGACTGCTTTTGTTGTCATTTATCAAGATAACACAGTCTCCTGTGTGTGTTTTGGGAGTATAAATAATTGTTTCAGCGCTCCATAATAGTTGGATGGATGGTTGACAAAATTCCCAAAGGTCAAGGAATGGCCTCAACTTCCCACCTGGACAGTTTACTTTTTCAGAACCTCCTTGCTTATGAGGATAAATCAAAATTGTCAATAGTGCAACATAAGTACTGCAATGACAGGTTCAGGCCTACCTTAATTGTTGCCAATGGCTTACACATCAAATGAAGCATTTGACACTTTAATGACCAATATACACTTCATGGTGATGAATTCAAACAACTATAACTATATGTTGAATTCTGAAGAAATTGTTGTTTCTTGAATTTGTTACATGGCTGTTGTGGTGCTAACATGATAAGCGAGTTGGTATCATGTTGCTTTGCTAATAAACAGCCACCAAGCTTTGTGCTGAAAAGTGTGAGTGAGCAGTAATACTTTTAAATCAAGAATTGTTGATTGTACGCACCTTATTAGCAGTGTAAGAATACCTGCTTAAGCACATTCAGTCATCAAGTAATCTTTCGTTAACTTTCAATGAGTATATATCAGCATGATTGGAAATCCTTAATAGCAGTATTTTGTCAACAAAACTCAGACATAAATCACTTGAACATCAATTTGTAGGATTGTGTATGGCTCTGAATGCTATTTTACTTCTTTTTTAGGTGGGTGTGGATATGATTGGACCCCTTCCAGAGACCATCAATGGAAATAAGTACGTCATAACACTATGTGATTATTTCTCAAAATGGCCAGAGGCTGTTGCCGTAAGAAACAAAACAGCCAAAACTGTTGCAAACTTTCTGTTTGAAACCATGGCCAGGTAAATATCCATCTACTTTTGTTTCTACTTTACATAGCATGTACTTACGAATTTAGTTACGTAGACCTGCATTTGCACTCTGTTTCACCTGTGACCCAGAAAGCAGCCAAATGGTTACAGGAATTTCTTGAGTTGTTTTTTAAGTTAATGTCAAGAAAATGTTAGTGGGATGATGGTCAGTGCATCCAAAACAACATGTTATGACAGCTAGTGCTTAACTTACTTTTATTTAAATCAGTGCTAAAATAATCTCCTGAATAAACCACGCAGCCACTATGAAGATGCCAGTAGTTCACTACATTACTCGTAGTCAGTACTTTAACAATTTATTTAAATGTTTCCATTTATTTAGATTTGGATGCATGAAAATTGTCATATCAGACCAGGGAGGAGAATTTGTGAATACGCTGAACAAGTCCCTGTTTGACATGACAGGTGTGGACCACAGGGTATCCTCCAGCTACCACCCACAGACCAATGGGCTGGATGAAAGATTTAATCAAACTTTGCAAAGGTCACTCATCAAAGTTGTCAACAATAACCAAGATGACTGGGATGAAATGCTGTCCTCAATTCTCATGGGGTACAGAACAGCCAAACATGCTTCAACGGGTCTTTCACCATTTGTTGTGATGTTTGGAAGGTTTGTAATAATTCAAACCTACCATTGCAGAATAGAGATTTACATTTGCTAAGGCCATAAACAGAGAAAAAGCAATAAGGGACAAGATAGTTTGGACAAATCCTGCATAGCTACACCAATCCTCTATAGGATAAATCTCATTTGACACATCCCAGGTCCTGGGAAAAACCGCTAAATAGAGGACCATCAATAACCCTTTTTAAGTTACAATACCTAAACAAATAATATTAACCCTGTATATGGTACACTCTTCAGCAGGTAAAAAAGAACATTCATTAAACTGTAAATGCATGCCCATTATGCAATTAATTCCACTGACATTGGTTTTGTTTTTCATATACTTTATATACCATGATTGGATGGTATGCAATTTGGACCTATAACAGCACAGAATATACTTCTGTTTTATATTTGTGCTGGTTTGAGTATGTGATGTGACTCAAATTTATGGTTCCATGGTCTTAATAGTGAAAATAAAATATTTAAAACTTTATATATTATTCAGTCAACAAAGTGTTGTGAATAATCGATTGTTAATTTATCTTCATATATCCAGAGAGCCATTGTTACCAGTCGACATTGAAGAATCAATGGTCCACCCAGAATCTCCTACTACCGACTGCAGCGATGCACAGCGGGAGAGGGTTTTTCAATTCATGGCACAGTCGCGGGAAAAAATCAAAGGTGTTGTGAAAGGCAATATCGGTAAAGCCCAAGAACGACAAAAAAAGAATTTTGATAAGAGGCACCAATCAGAAAAGGTAATTACATAATACTATGTTGTGCATTGAAAACTGCACTGTAGTTAAATGAATGGCAACATATGCATTGTATTATGATGTTTACATATATCTGCTTGATTTTGTTTTATTCAGAGCTTCAAAGTTGGTTCTAGTGTTCTTGTCCGGAATGCTAGGAAGGATGTCCGAAGAGGAGGGAAGTTAGAAAACTCTTGGCTTGGGCCATACATAGTGAAGGATGTGAATGAGAAAGGGCTGTACACACTAATAAACAGTTCCACAGGCCTTCCGTTGAAGAAAAAATTCAATTCCATTTTACTGAAAGAATTTCACACAAGTAAGATTTCTTTGCAGTCTTTTTTTGGGGGGTGGGGAGGGGGGGGATTGGCATGATTCCTCCAGAATTTCATTAAAAATAATCAGCAACTTAATGAGTTTTTAGTATTTGCTGGCTTAATGTGAGGGTAAAGGGCTGTAGCTGTCTTCACACAATAAATCAGTTTCGACATAATGCATAGTTTAACTTGGTTGATTTTCCATATTTTGAAAAAAATAATATTAAGAAAATGCCCCTTAACATATTACAAAATTCAAAAGGGAATTGTGATATAATATCATTATGGAAATGTTGCTGGACCATTTCAAAGTTGTTGTTATGGCAGAGATGATATACTGCTTAAATATTCATGGTTGTGGCATCAACCCAATGAGATTCCTGGCTTGCAGTCGACAACATCAGGAACTTGGCCAAAGTTGGTTGAGTTCATAATCTAACACACTGTCTAGACTGAGTTTGCAGGAAGAACAGCCATCAAATAACCATTTCCCCAGAGAGTGGTGTAGCTGGGAACCACATTGCACTTTGCATGTGTGGTTGGAGTATTAATTTTATACAGGTTGTAAAACACTTCATGAAGTCACATTTATTCTATCATCAACATTGATTCTATCATCACAGTAATCCTCATAGATGCATTTCCAGAATAGGGACTGATATTGACCGTCTTAGATTTTCTTTAGTTTTTAAAAAAATGTGGATAAATATTATACATACAGTATATTGGATAGACAGTATAGGTACAGAACATAAGTGTTAAAGATCTTGCCACAAAGGCCAGTGTCTTCAGCTCAGCATTATACAAGTATGGAAGTAATTGTTGTGTTACGTGGCCAATATCTCAGGACGTAACAGATACAGGGATATTGTGACGCCGGCCAGTTTCTTAGGACAAAATCATCACACTTCATTAACTTTGCTATATGGTGCCATGTTTTACAGATAAAAACGTCCTAATTAAGCAAAGTGTAAGTATACTTGAGTTTTCAAATTTGCTTGCAATTATATTGAATCAATAACTTCTATGCATGGAATACTTTCAATATATATCACCCAGATGGTATATTTGCAGTGGTTGGGATAACTGAAGTTGGTACATGACTCAGTACCAGCTATACTTGTAATACTGTACATAGATCTGCATTTATTGGTTCTTTGCAAATAACCATCCAATATATGAAAACCAATTTAATACTGTATAGCTAATCATATCGATTCCCTTAAATAATTTTAATTAATCGTTAACCCATTTAATAATTTAATTAATTGACTGATCACTCAATCAATCCATAATTACACTCCAGCATTTAAAGAAGTATAATTTAGTACAGTACTGTAACACCACATGAACCATTACTTTCTCATTTCAGTTATATCTACTAATAAGTAACATGACTAACACCCGTAGGATAACATTCATGTAATAAATGACATGGTAGTCCACATGATCAGTTACTGTTTATGTTAAATACACAAATGACAGTTTTGTCATGAAGTTTGCAAATTCACTGAAAAATTGTAACATTATGATTGCATTTATGATTTCAACCTCATAACTTATCTTGCTTTGATCCAGCATAGAAAAGATTTACCTCAATTGCTTCTTGGGAGGTATGTCAATATTGAGGGATGGACAACCTCAAAATAACTCTCTCATCTGATCAACATTGTCTTGAATTTGGTATGACCTCTATGTAGTAACATGTTCCTTAATTAACAAATGTAGTAACATGTTCCTTAACAAAAAAACTCAAATTTGCATTAAATATCCAATAAATATCTCTGAGCTTATTGAGACCATTCCCATTTTTTTTATTGCAAGAAAGAATTCAGTAATGAAAGGAATATATATATATTTATAT
>JAIPMN010003343.1:0-14982 GCA_020650975.1 Apostichopus californicus | reverse complement strand
AAAAAAATCAACGATGGGCCTTTTCTTTAATTCAACTTTCACCAATTTACAAGAACATATTCCACAATCATTGATCGGTAAGAGGGAACAATTCCAAATAAATCCACCAAAACGGTTCAAAACCGAGGCATTATCGAGCAGATGATATTAAAACCAAAGAGGATAACAGGCAAAGTCGATGCCCCTCACCATCATTGAATATGGAATGGAATCCATTTTATATATACATTAATTTGATTAGTGAAGGAACTTTGAATGAACCCTATCATACATTCATCAAATTTCGGTAAAAAATATTCTGAAGAAAACGCTTTCGTTCCTCTCCCAAAGTTGGTTAAAATTGCTGCCAATTTAGGCAAATTTGACACACTATCTATGATGTGGGATCATTGGCGACATGATTTTCTTACATTTATTTATATTTTTTTTATATATTTTTTTTTACTCTTAGCAAGATTAAAGCCATTACCGTAATTAATCGCTATAAGGTTAAAATTTAAAAAAAAATCGTGTTTAATAAGAGCTTGACATATTGACAGATATTTTTGATGCATTATCACCACGAATCTCACAAAATATCATGATCTGGTGATTCTTTCCCTTTACATAGATTCGTCGCTCACACGCATATATCGCTTAGATCCCGAACAGTACTACCACTTGTCAAAATTGTCTTTAAATAAAAAGCAGTCCTGATCATTTCCTGTTTTAATTATTAATTAAATCCTGGTTGCAATTTTTCCTCGAATAATTCGTTAAGCTACAAGCGATCGTGACATTTCTACCCAGTTTCTCTCCCCATTTGGTTTGCTCTGTATGCTAGTATTAATGATGATAGATTCTGCCAGCTTAATGTCCAGCAGTTTGATCAAACATAAAGACTACCTCGTAATCTTCTCCATCAATGATTGATCTACTCCCGGAGATTCGACATGTTAGATATAATTTATCGATCACGGAATCACTAATAAATTGAACATGGAAGTTTCTTGTAGTTTTCATCGTTTAAAGTTGGCATCCGGGTGGTGCCTTGTTTTTTTGTCGTTTTTTTTTTTTTGTGTGTTTCAAGAAATCATGTTTCGAAGCTTGTACAGAGATAACGATACATATGGTGGCCATTCAAGCCATTTATTGTATTACATATATACCCAGCAGTTTTGGACACCCCTGTATGGACTTTGGTGTGGTCCATGCCAATTAGGCTGACCTTATCAGTGACACAGTATATATATATATTATATGCCATGTTAGGCAGTGGTTTTGACGATAGACAATCCGACACATCTCTCCCACAATGTACACATTTGGTCATTTGTATTTTGCTACATTTTAAGGAGGGGGGGGGGGGGTAATTCAAATTTTCTGTTTGGACAACCAAACATGGATCGACTCGCTCCAATTAAGTCTACTACTGATAAATTATATATTATCACCCGAATCCGGCTTTAAGAAAATTGCTCTTCTTCTTGGAAAATGGCGGAGGAACAGTCTCCCAATAAATTGCAGCTCTAGGAGTAATAAAATGTGATCTTGGATTTGTTAATACAGTTGAGAGCCGCTTGAAATTTAACAGGATGACCATAAAGAGGGGAGTATAGTTAGGGACGAGGATGTCCGTCAGATGAACCTTGTATTGACAAATGCAGACTCTCCCTTATCGAAATTGAAATCTAAACACTCTCTATATTTAAGACCATATAGAGCAGATATTAATGAGATAAACAGGCAACAATTGGAAAACAAGATATTATACAATGAGAGAGAGATTCAAGATGAAATGGCAAGGAATTCCTATAATTTTGCATCCAACAAACTTGTCAACTTAATCTATCTCAACAGCTAGTACTGTATGCGACTGTTTTCACAGAAATTATCGCAAATACAGTAGCATTAAAAAAAAAATTAAATCTCTGAGAAGTATAAAGAATTAACTGCAAATGCACAAATTACCCCAAACTGCAATGCATTGATTTTTACACAATTAATGCCATACTGACATATTTGTCCATTAATTAACTTAAGCATGAAGGTTTTTTTTATCTGGGTTAAACATCTTCCAACCAGAATTTAAAGATAAGGTTGTTTTACAGTGTGAAAGGAATACAATTTTCAATTTTGACATGGAAGGCAATGTAATTTCTATGAGATGCAGTGGCATGTGGTTAGAGATATGACAGTTTCCAATTGGTTGTGAGGTTCACATTGTCGGCGGTGCAACAGAAGATGAATATAACCTGTTTTATTGCTAGGCAACACCAAATTCCTAAGATGCCTATGTTTAACCTTTTACCATCTCAACAATTCACTGGCACACATATCGACCTCTATGCAGTAATAAAGCACTGTGGATAGCTAGCCGTGCTACACACTCTCTGTACACTAGCTGTGCGTGTTCAACATTTAAATCAGATCCCTCGAACAACCAACCGGTATTAAACACAATGTCTCACAAACTCAGAATGCCAACAACCGAGATGGCATGCGAGTCAGTGACAGGTACTGACTAAAGTGTCGCTGGGGAAATACGAGACCACCAATAGCAACTCAGAGAGTGTGCTTTACGAATATCTTCATTAGTCGTCTAATCAATCGGCTAAATAAAGAGCACGCTATTACCGGGCAAAGATTTAGCGAAATGATGAAACACAAAACCTAAACTAACTTAGGACCAAATAAAAAATATATATGTAAATGAGATATTCAAACCTAACCCTGCAGGACATTGTTCCAATGATCGTGAGAAATATGAGACAACCAATAGCAACTCAGAGAGTGTGCTTTATGAATATCTTCATTAGTCGTCTATTTATCGGCTAAATAAAGGTCACGCTATTACCTGGCAAAGGTTTAGCGAAACGATAATTTAACACAAAACCTAAACTAACTTAGGACTTATTGTAAAAAAATCACAAAAAACCCAGAAGAAATATATTTGTAAATGAGTTATTCAAACCCAATCCTGCAGGACATTGTTCCAATGATCGTGAAAATATAATATGTATATGTACCAGGGAATGGTGTATATGTCTGTCTGTACAAGTTCCCCAAGTGAGACATGAGTACCATTTATTTGTAAAAAACTAATATTGTTTACAAAATTGGTAAACAATGGGGAGGGTTATATGTTAGAGATATACAGCAAGCTTCATGAAAACTTTTCATTCGATATGGCGTAATTTCTGATTCTTTGTGGGTTTTAAAATTTTTTTAACAAAGACCAAAGCCTAAATGATACTTTACAAAAACTGCAGTCTCAAATCCAAAATCTATACATCATATTATAAACGACAAATTAATATTCTAAAGGAATGTTTTTGTAAACTTAAGAAACAAGGAAGATATTAAACTGAGATATTTAACCCACTGCTGCTGGTTATTTTTCTTTAACATGATATGTATTATATACAATTAATACACCAGCAAAATGTATGCATCTCATGAAACCAAATATTCCAGTAAAAGTTTATGACACTCAGCTTATTAAACGAGACTTTTGTTGCTTTTTGGAGAAAGAGACTTTAAAATTAGGGGATGATGGGTTTCATTCACAATTTTCACATTTTAAATAGAGCATTTTTTTTCTGAACCTTTGCTGAACTTCTGAACCTCTGTCGTTTTGAGATTTAAAGAAATATATCTGTCGTGTTACAATCAATCTTTTTTATAGTACATCCTATCGTGATCATTCCTGATTCTTTAACCCAAACATTGAAGCTGATTTGTAAACAGAGACAAAAAACAAACAAAAAACGGTTTGTATCTGAAGGAGCTCCTGCTGGGATCCAAACGATTACGGGCTTTAACCTGTTATAAATTTACCACGCTTCACACATGCATGCCGGCAGGCTCAATTTTTTTTAAGGTCAAGCTCTGGACAAAGGAAGATCATAGTTACATACCATATTGTGTTTTAATATTCTGTAGATGACTGGCGTGAACATAGCGAGCACGACCGAGGATCTGGGTGAGTTACGGCAATGCTTGCTGAAGAAAGCGCAGATCTCTGGTGAAGGCTGGTTATTTTCGAGCAAGGGCGCCACCGTTGTGATAATGTCGCTGTGTACCACACTGTCTAGGACGTCTCCATTCTGCGAAAAACAAGAAAAGAGGAAAACAGATTAAGTTACTAGACCACTGTAGAGGATACATGGATGATGGTTATTTCTGTTGAGGTGTATATCCATGTTCATTACGAACTTCTCACAGTGGTACAAGCTTCTCTAAATGTCATGCATACCATTCATAAAATAAAAATCAACTATTGGGGAAAAATTATCATTGATGGATCCAGGATTTCTTGAAGGGGATGCGGGGAAGGGGAGGGGTGAGAGGAGAGAGAATTTATATCGGTGGATATCGAAATTACTACCACGATAGCAGTGCATGAAGGAAACATTGGTAAACTGTAAGGAATGCATGCATGTGTCCACTATATACTGTACTTGTATCTTAATTGTTACACACTATAATCACAATTACATGCCAATGGCTAAATTTTGGTGCCAAAAGAATTTCAGTTTGGGAGGGGAAGGGGGAGGGGGATGATCCCTGTAGCCCCTACCTAGATCAACACCTGATTAAAAATAAATTGTTAGGCAAGTAAAATTAGTAATCATGCATGTGACCACAGAAAGGGATCAGTGATTGAATGAGTGACCTCTGGGATAAAGGACTGGTATTATACCAATGGATTATCCTTTAGTTAATTGGTGGTGTATCCAACCAGCCAAATTTAATACTAGATAGATAGTCAGATTAAAGCCAGATTAATCTCCAGGTATATCATGGTGGATCACACATCATTTTCATTGTTATCAGCATGTACAGTATTATGCAGAGGCCAGAGAAAGCACTAGAATTTAAAAGGTGCTTTAATATAATAAAAAAAAGGAAACAAATAAAAAACTTTATGTTTTGTACATGCAATCAGTCGTTATAACTCATCATTAAAATAACTCATCATTAAAATTTCAATTGCCATGGTAACAGTCACGACAAAACAACAAGGGGGGTGAGAAATGAATCAGTCTTCACAGTTTGGCCAATTACGATCTTAGCAAACATGATTGTGCACAATTATCCAAGGCCAATGAGGTTTTCTTTCATATTTCTTTCCTCTGATTATAAACGTTACAAATGATGTTTGCTATCTTCATATTGAACAGTTGACCATGCGTTCACACTTTATATTAATCGTGTGAACAATTTGATGGATGTTGAGCAGATATTCCACAACTTTTACCCGAGAAATTTCAACTTAATACTTTTAGAGGGAGATAAACATTAAAACATTGTCAAAGCTGTCAAACATTCCCCACAGGACAGTTTACCCCCTTTAATTTGAGATCGACGTTTTTCTCTGCGCTGATGAACTCTTACTACCCTTTTCGTATAGTAGTTAGACCAGCTGGACAAATATCGACCAAAATATTTTTACAAATATTGTCGGCTGCATGTAAGCCGGAAGACTTAATTTGCATTATTAATTGATTCAGCAGTTTTGCTCATACCAGCATATATATAGTGTTAAAGTATTACTTTATAAAAGTCACCTGACTAATAATTTAATATGCTAAATGTAGTTACATTTTTAATTTAATTAGTTGAATATATTTATCATAACAGAAATACCTGGCTGTTGCCTTTATTACAATAAAAACTGATAGGTCAACAGTATTCATTATTACAGAGTATAAAATCTCATATAATCATAATAATAATAACAACAATAACAATAATAATAATAATCATCATAATAATAATAATAATAATGATAATAATGATAATAATGATAATAATGATAATAATGATAATAATAATAATAATAATAACGATAATAATGATAATCATCATAATCATCATAATCATCATCATATAATAATAATCATCATAATAATAATAATCATCATAATAATAATAATAATACTAATCATATAAAAAAAATTCTAACAGTTTTGTTGTTGTTGACAATTTAAAGTTTTTACTAAAATTTGACTAGAAACATGAATTCACTGTTTTATCAATGTGTCCTAGGATTTGTGAATGTAATGAAAAATGATCATGTTTACTACACTACTAATTAGAAATAAAAAATAAATAAAAAGACCTTTAAAATAATGTTCTAAAAATATTGTCACAGGGCATTATAATGTAGACAGATCTGGTTTATGTTTAGCTTAACACATACCCCTTTAAGAAAGCAATTTTCAAAATTAAATTTTGGCAGAAAATAGACCAGAGGACAGGACTGAAGATTGAGTGTTTTAGCCTTGACCATAGCAACTTAAATAGATCAATTGTTTATGTAACTCTGTCCATTTTGCCAGTCAAATCTAAACTTTATTAGACTGATATAGTAGCACATGCCTTAAAAAATGGTTGGGAAGGGTGGGGGGGAGAGGGGATAGAGTGGGAGAGATGGAAGTTGAGGGGGGAGGTGGAAGCTTGCACACAAATGAACTTGGTGGTTTATGAAATGGTCCATTTCATAAATTATCAGCAACCTGTAGATCGAACACTTTTAAAGGTTGTCAAGAAGAAGACTGGAACCATCAATATTATGGTTGTGGTTTCAATCATAAAAATGTTTTTCAAACTGGCCAAATGAATTAATATATAAGTAAGTAAGTAAGTAAAAACTTTATTGATCCCAAAGGGAAATTCAGGCACTCGCTCATAAAACAATGAAAATGTTACAAAAATAGATGTGTATATTGTACAATAAGACAGTAAGAATAAAAAGAAAAAGTCAATATATGAGAGTCAACGTAACAAAACCTCATTGAAAAGCTTAATTGCACGGGGTATGAAAGAATCTCTGTATCTATTGGTTTTGAGACACGGAAGTCTCAACCTGCCACTGCCTCTGGACATCTGACTACTATGAAGTAGCACATAGAGGGGGTGGGTATGGTCCTTCCATACCGCGTCCAGTTTGGACTCGAGAAGGCTGTGGTAAACCGAGTCAATGGAAGGCAAGGGTTCCCCGACTACTCTCTCCGATTTTTTTAATGATGCTGTTAATACGATCTTTTTCATGTTTGTTGACATTCCCACCCCAGCAAATCAAGCAATAACGCCAAACCCCGCTAATGGTAAAATTATAAAACATTTCAAGGATGTCATGACGAACATCAAAATTCGACATCTTACGGAGGCAGTACAATCTAGAATTCAACTTTTTAACGAATATATCAATATGATCTCCCCATGCCATATGATCATTCAGCATATATACAATTAATGAAAGTAGACAGTCCAGCCATCACTTTGTCCTCATGAGCCTTTGATGTTCAACAAGCGATATCTAGGGGGAAAAAAAAGTTGAATTCTGGGATCACTGGTTCATCTCTAGAGCTGTTAATTCCCAGCCGAAGATGCCATTGCTCTTTTTTTCTTTCTTTTTTACAAATTGTTTTATAATTTCCGATTCGGTTTTATCAGGCCGATATATTTACACCGTTCTTTATCTACATATAGATTGATACTCTGTATTCCAGTTCTGCAAGCTCTCTATTTCGGACTAATTACCGAGCAATCACAAAGCAATTAAACAGTAATCTCTCCCAGCCTGCCAGGGTATCAAATTTTTGATGAGGATGTTTATATCAATTACTTTGGGATGCAAGTCGCGGAAGTACGGAAATTGCAGACTCCAGTATCAGCTGCATCGAACATACACATGTGTACACAAATACATATATATATATATATATATATATATATATATGGGCCTTTACACAGTAAACCAACATGAAAATCAACACATGCAGTTTTCAGTATTGAAATTGGTATTTTTTTTGTTCTATTGGGATGAGTGTTAGTTATTTGAAGCAGAGAGATAGCATAGAAAGTTTCAACATCCTACTTGAATTTTGAAATTTTGGTCCATTGGAATCCTATGGAAAAAATAACGGGCGAACATTGACATACACCAGAAATATATAACGGTTGTAACACGTTGACATACATCACATGGCAGGCAATTTTTCATAAAGTTTAAAACATATATAGTCTTGGACATTTTCCTATGATGGCATATAGTCATACCTGCCACACAACCAAACGAGAGCAATAGGTGATGCATATCAGGCTTAGTAGCGCATGAAATAGGTAACGATCGAACAGTATGTCAATGTGTTACAACCGTTATAAATGTACCACAAAAAATTGCGAAACTCAAAAAGTATACAGTGCATGTAGTTCCTTTTGTGTATACAGATTCCTACCGTGAAATAGTTTATAAAAACCATGGAAACTTCATTTGATGATGCACATGGGGGTATAGTGGTACGTTTGAAAAAGATTGACATACACATGTGTTACATTTTTGTATGTCAAACTTCTTAAAATTTGCCACCTGTGCCCCGTGTGCACCAAAAAATGATGGTTTCAGTGTTTATATAAACCACTACTGGCTAAGATTCTGAGTGCAGTAACATGGATCATATACATTTCAAATCTTTTGAGTTATGCCATTTTTTAACGTAAATTTATAACGGTTGTAACATTTTTTACATGTTCGCCCGTTATCTATTTCATGCTGTACTGAGCGTGATATATACATCATATATTACTCTAATTTGGTTGTGAGTTAGACATGACTGTATGCCATCATAGGAAAAGGTCAAAGACTAAGTATGTTTCAAACTTTATGAAAAATTGCCATCTAGTGATGTATGTCAATGTTTTGCAACCGTTGTATTTTCTTGCCGTATGTCAATGTTCAACCGTTATTTTCCTATAGGATTCTAATGGGCCATTTTTTCAAAATTCAAGTATGAAGTTGAAACTTTTTACTCTAGCTCTTTGCTTCAAATGAGTAATATTGAACATTACAGAACATTGGAAATATCAATTTTAGGGGTGGAAAACCTCTATGTTATCATTTCGTGTTGGTTTACTGTGTATTTGCCCATATATATATATATATATATGTATATACCAGGCATCTTTGCTAGCTACAGCATAATCCTCTGTGCAAAATGACGGGTTTTCTGTGTGTTTGTTAGATTCACAGAAATTTAGATCCAATTAACTGGATGTGTATGTATACCCTCGACGATCAGAGAGAGAGTGTGCTGTATTGCGCATTAAAAAGTTTGTGCTAGAACAAGGAAGAAAAACCAAGTCGGGGAAACTTTAGCTAATATTCATTATTTAGATAAATCAAATAAATGACACTGAGAAAATCCCTTGAGAAATAACTACAAGATGAGCTGCTCAACCACTGATATGATTTTCATTCTGCTGTGTTTTTCTGTTAATTTTCCCTCCTTTCTGTCATTTTTTTTGTAAATGTTGATCTATATATAGAATCTGTATAGTTTCATGTCATAACTTCCTAAGTTTAAGTAAGTCTTGCAGACCTAGCTGTAATATTAAGGCCAGGGTTATACTGCCGTCGTCTCTATTCAGTGTCTGCACTATTCACTGTCAGCTAACTATATATAAATATATGTGGCAACAGTTACAAACACTTCGCTCATGGATGATACGCTTAAATTAAATGTAAATAAATTAATTAATGGTATACTCTTAAATTAGTTGTAGAAGGCCGAACGGCGATATGTTGCGATATAAGTATTGCGATAAGTATTCTGGGCGGATATATCTTTCCAGAGTATCAGGAAGGAAAGTCAAGTTTATACCAAACTGAAACATTGCAGTGGCGTTACAAGTAAACAGCTCTGTGCGTGTGCGAGTCGGTGTGTATGACCTCGGTCGAACTGCACCGAGCGCAGCTCCTTCGGTTTGGGAAAAACTTATATATGAGAACCGATAAATTAATTAATTAGCTAACGGAGTAGCAGTACTTAAAAGACTTGTATGTATAGGGAAATCAAAATGGCAGACAGAGTCTTTTAACAGATGGAAGCAGTATGGCAATCGACGAAAAGAGACTTAGTATGAAACAAACACAGACAAGCTAGACTTCAGCCGAAGGGGCAGGGGTAGGGGGCTGCCCCAGACCTGGCACCATCCTCCCCTGGGATATCCTTCTAAACTCCACCCCAACTGTGTGAAAGTCCTACTGTAGCATTCATACAAGCAAGAAAGTAGTACTGACTGGTAGTACAAAGTGTCTACACATCAACTGCTGTATGATAAATCACGAAAATGCATGTTTAGACACTTTGGATGGTAGAATGAGAAGGAAGGGCAACGACCGGTCGTTGAGGGTGCAGAGTGTTAAAAGATTACCAGGGCATACTAGACACGGTAGAATGAGGTGCTAAGGTTGTGAGGAGACAGGTAAGTGAGGAACGAAGTAAATAGCAGTGTTAGAATGGATGCATTACCAAGCTTAAGCAGGGCTGCATGGGCATCGCCCTACCGGTGGGTGGGGGGGGGGGGAGTGGGCCATAGCCTCAGTGAAACTGTACCCAATTTGTATTTTGCATGATCATGTACATGAAATTCTCTACAGTGAGTTCTTGCAATAAATATACATCAATCCTTAAAACTTATTCACATGTAGCTCCTCTATCATAAGGGAAAAGTTTTATAGCTCTGCAAAATACAAGTCAAAACTTGTACAGCAGGTGACCATTTTGGTAATTTCTTTCATAATTCTAGCATATTTTTCTGCCAATATACACAGTGGCAGTAAGGCAGTTTTTCTTAACAGTTTTCACTATAGGCTCTCACCCTTAAGCAATTGAAGAAAGTCTTTTGAAGGAAATCTTTCCTGCTATCATACCTGCTATGGATGAATGCTTTGCGCATAAATCAGTCGTTTATGAATACAGCTTCGCAACCCCTGGAGCGGGTGTGCATGTGCACCCCCAGGTTCCTAAATGCTGCTTCAAAGCATTATCGCCTGATTTACTTAGGTTTTTAAGAGAAACGATTCTTTCTCTAGATTTCCAGCTGTACACGTGCAGTACAGCTGTATAGCACAGTAGTACAGTATATGATGCAACAACCAGCTACTTAAAGTTGTAAACTAACCTGTTCACTTTGAGCTCTCTTGGCATTTTTCTAACCCTTTACATGCAGTTTCCAAACAACCACAGGCAAGCAAGGTAGATGGTAAAAAATGGCAATATTTGCATAGTTAATTGGGAAGGCTAATGGCATAAAACAAAAGACTGTAATCAGAGTATGCTTTCAAAGGTAATTACCTCTGAAGATCCTGCACTTAGCGATTGGTTTTAGACAACCCTTGATGAGCGCTATGGTTTTTCAGCATTGCTGTTTTCTCCTAGTACACTAAAATATGTTTATTTTAACATTTTCTGATGAGAAACGACTGTTTGTTTAACTACAATTCTTTTACGATACAAACAATGAAGTCGTATGTCCTTCCGTAAAAAATTAATTAACTTGGAATTTCAATCCGTGCAGGGCTTTTATTACAATTCTTTACGATGAAAGAAATGTATTCCATTTTACTTTTGTAATAAATCAATAGTTTTTCAATATGTGCAGGGCACTTAAATATTTATACAGAAATGTAGTATATTTGTTTCTGTGATAAATTAATGTTTTCTACACCGCGCATTAACCTGGTATTTCAACCCAATTAAGAGCATTAAAGCTCAGATATTTGGATTGAATTGGGCAAAGTTTTCTTTCCTTTTAAACACTAAAATCCTCCCACTTTCATTTCAAAAAATGTGTAAATAAATTCCTGTTGGGACCGCAGCATATACCAATCAATCAGAATGAATGGTATCTGAGGAAACCATTTTGTAAGCCAAAAAAATCCTAAAAAAACTACAGAAACAACCCAAATGTTTACGGTTTCATTTCTGCCCATCACAAAAGTTGCCATCTCCACAGTGCCGATGGCCAGATAGCGATACACAGCGTTAAAACAGAGCAAATAAATTTTGTACGACATTCCGTGTGCAAATTTCTAAAGTGAATATCACATCCCTGAATGCATGGCTAAAACTGTCATCAAATGGTCAAATAAAAGAAACCTATAGCTAGCTCCTAATGCTTAACTTCTGCTGTTTGGAATTAATTAAAACAAAAGAAGACCATGACCTCTGCAATGTCGATGACTCTGTAGCCTTATAACGCATGAATTTGGCAAATATTCTACCTTTGTTTTGACTAATATTCCAGAACCCATAGTTCGACCCAAAAAAAAAAGAAAATTGGGGAAATTTTTGCAAATATATTTCAAGGGCCACTGCATATATTTATATGCTATAACATAACTAAATTAAAAAGAAAGCACCATTGCAACAATGGGATAATTTTGAAAGTTAATAAATTAGAACGTTGAGATACGTACTGGGAGCTTAAAACTCCGAAAACCGTACAAATGCCTGGGCATGCAATCATACTGGTGCATTTACGTAACTAAACACGCCTTACACGTCTACGTTTTTGGTGCTTTATTGATGCTTGCACTGATAGACGTTGTAACAACATCATAGTAAATATACAGTGATGTCTGGGAAGGGTTAGATCCGAGAACCGTCTGCAGCCAGCAGGTAAAAATGTCAATTCGATCATATTTCCGTCAGTCAGAGTGTGGAGCCGGCCTCTCGTTTGTCATCATAGATTTATTAAATGTTATCACTTAATTTACATGCTCGTCGACAGGGAGGCTACGACTTTCATCTTTAAAACCATATTTTTGGGGTTGTTTTTCGACAAAACACCAAAAGCTCAAGTGCTTGGATCTTGTATATGCTCATAAGTGACAGTAATATTATGTCTGTATTCCAAATGTGGGTATTGTTACAGGTGGACGTGAACGTTCCAGCCGATCTTTACCAATTTATCGTCTATTAGGATGAGAAAGTGCGATGATGTGGTGCAGACAGGTGACAGAAGATCACAGAAACTTAATCCATGTCTTAATTACCTAGATTTAACAGCATCACCCCTACACTAATCGGTCTACACTGGCTTCCAGTTAACGCTCGGATTGACTATAAAATTCTGATATTGGTGTTCAGGGCATTGAAGTATGGTACGCCCGAATATCTTCACGACCTTATCCAAGAGCATACAACGGATAGACCTACTCGTTCCTGATACCTCTATCAACTTACTTTTCCTGTGACACGCACGAGACCCTTTGGTGATCGCAGTTTCTGCCATTTTGCCCCGCAATTATGGAATTCGCTGCCAGTCCATCTGCGGGAAACTGATTCACTTGAAACAATTCAAACGTGCTATATAAACTTACTTATTTTCTAAATGCTACACACATCTGTAAAGCACATTGAGCAACCTTTAGGTTGGATTCTGCGCTATAAGACTAATTATTATTATTATTATTAATTAAGCATGTTATTACCAAAGTAACATTCCCTTCTCTCCCCCGGGCCAACCACCCCCACCCATGCACTCCTCCTTAATTCCCTCCTCCGCCCCGCTCTTCCGCCCCGCTCATCCACCCCGCTCTATCCTCTCATCATCGGCATGTAATGAGGTGGCTCCTTCCTATATATTTGGTTACCTCAAAAGTTGACAAAATGATTGAGTTTACTTCGCTTTCTAGCTAAAGGCAGACTATAGCTTGAGAATGTCAAAAGAAGTAAATTCAACATGTTGACAGTCCGTGCTGCACCCTAACCTTTCCAATTAAAGTCTTGATGGCTCTAACTCTGGCAGATGGACTGACAGATTTGAGGCCAACCATTAACAAAACAAGAGAAGGAAAAAACAGGAGTTTTAATATGAAACCCAAACCGTCCCATTAAGTTTGCAGAAAATAAAGCGACATAAACTCGGAGTCGTAAAACACTCGAGGTTTAACATCCTGTCGAGCGAATGTAAGTGCAGGGCGGTAAAGAAATATGACCAATGCGACACATGCTTTCCCCGCAAACAGGAATCAATCTTATTCCCTTTTTCTTCTAATTTTTCTCCTTATTTTGTCTCCTTTTTTTCTCATCTTTTATCAGGTTTAAGATAAAATGTGATATAAAAAGGCATCACATATACTTGCATCGTGAAAAATGTAAACTGGATATCATATATAAATCTACATACTACATACATGTACAACCTAACATTAGGCCTAATGTTATACAAAGTTCGGTATTAACGGTTTATCGTCACTACCTGTGAGTCATTGCAGATCTTATTTAATGGTTGCCAATTTGTCCAAAATAAATTTGAAAAGTACTGGAGTAGCCAGCCACCGAACTTTACCGACCAAACTGGAAAGGGTTCCTGTAAATATTAAAGTCAAATCATATAAAAAGATTTTCTTCTCTCAGTATCCATTATCCTTCCTTTATATTCCTATATAATTTTTGTAAACCATATGCTTGCAAATTATAACTCTAAATTATTTGAAAGTGATGGTAGCAGCGACTACTTGACATTTTTTGGTTTTAAAAAACAGACAACTAAAAGTTTACGGATCAACAACTGTAAATATCTCTACTCTAATTATCAAGTTCTTATCTCCAATGAAAAATCTCCTTGACACTTGATTAAATACTCAGCTTCCTGTGAATTTCAGCAGACTTCTTACTATAAATCACATATATTTAACAATACACACAAACTTAACTGCTCCATAAAAACCCAAAAAACAACAGGTAATTCAATCCAGATTTGCTTAAACTTTAAATTTTTCAATTACAAATTTGAATCCAAGCTCTGGATCTTCTAAACCCAAATCCCCTCCACATTATCTAACCTAATTTCAGCTGCCACGAAGAAGAAAAAGCCTTTAAAATTTCCATGAAATCAAGATCACCATCAAACGAAAGATAGATTTGATGCATGATCTAGTTCAGACAATTTGCATATTACATGGAGGTAACAGAGAGGAGAAACAATACACCTCAAACTCGATACAGATCATTTTGAGTTTGTGCTAAAGTGAACGTACATGTATACATGTACTGCAAGCAACGGACAACAACTGATTTCCTGCATGAAATTGCTTCACAATAGATATAGATATATATATAAATATATATATGTATATATATATATATACATATATATAAGTATATATAAATATATATTTAAGTATATATAAATATATATATA
>JAIPMN010003342.1:9144-27880 GCA_020650975.1 Apostichopus californicus | reverse complement strand
TCACTGGCTAAACTTCCCTGTCCTGATCACTGGCTATAACTACCCTGTCCTGATCACTGGCTAAAACTACCCTGTCCACATCACTGGCTAAACTTCCCTGTCCTGATCACTGGCTATAACTACCCTGTCCTGATCACTGGCTATAACTACCCTGTCCACATCACTGGCTATAACTGACCTGTCCTGATCACTGGCTAAAACTACCCTGTCCACATCATTGGCTAAACTTCCCAATCCTGATCACTGGCTAAAACTACCCTGTCCACATCACTGGCTAAACTTCCCTGTCCTGATCACTGGCTATAACTACCCTGTCCACATCACTGGCTATAACTGACCTGTCCTGATCACTGGCTATAACTACCCTGTCCACATCACTGGCTAAACTTCCCTGTCCTGATCACTGGCTATAACTACCCTGTCCTGATCACTGGCTATAACTACCTCCTGCTGACCACTGGCTATAACTACCCTGTCCTGACCACTGGCTATAACTACCCTGTCCTGACCACTGGCTATAACTACCCTGTCCACATCACTGGCTAAACTTCCCTGTCCTGATCACTGGCTATAACTACCTCCTGCTGACCACTGGCTATAACTACCCTGTCCTGATCACTGGCTATAACTACCCTGTCCTGACCACTGGCTATAACTACCCTGTCCACATCACTGGCTAAACTTCCCTGTCCTGATCACTGGCTATAACTACCCTGTCCTGATCACTGGCTATAACTGACCTGTCCTGATCACTGGCTATACTGGACCTTCCCTGTCCTGATCACTGGCTATAACTACTTCATGGGATATTAGCACACTTACATCAACCTATACTGTAGCCAATCTGCTATTAACTGATGTTGTCACACCAAAAAGTGTTTCAGCCCATCACATTTCTAACTCTTAGTGTGGATCAAATGAACTTGTTACCCATGAAGCAATCTTTACCTTCAGCTTTGGCTGGTAACGCTGCGTTGAATAAAATGCATACATCAAGTACAAACCACCGGTACGCTGCTGGAAGTCAAATGGTGGTGAGAGATAGGCCACAGCTAGTCTAAATGCTTCTTCTGTGAACTGCAATTACAATTAAAACCTACATCTTAGAAGAAGATCACAGTACAAGCAAATTTTACAAGTCACCAACAGTTTTTAAATAAAATGAGTGGCAGCACACCTATAAGTGTTAACGTTAATATGGATCTCCAGAAAATCATAATGTGATAAGACAAGATATGTAAACACAAATAAAGACATAAAGACATAATACTCATGTTATGAGAGGTATTTGTAGGATTGTTCCCTTGAATAATGCAGTATTGTTAACCTCTGGAAAGGCAATTATCCACCTCCTGCCCCCACTTCAAAAAATACAAAATAAAGATCCACATTTTCTCCCAGTGCATAATCTTCCCACCATTATTGTTATTACCAAAAAACAAACAATAGCGTTGTGTGGTTTCGTTGGTAGGGAATGGGGTGGGGGGGGGGGTGTCATGTGTGAAAAATATGTTTGCCTGCAATGAATCTTCCAAACATCAGGAAGAGATTATCAACAGTGACTATATAGTTATCTACAAAACCTGCCTAAAATGGAATACATCAGTGTAACCAACAAATATGCTATATAGTCAAATAATGGTCCCCATGCACAAACTTCAACTAGCCTCTTACTTCCCCTCTCAAATCACTCTCCCTACTAAGATGAGACACATAATTGTCTGCGGATAACCCATTAATAAATTGCTGCAGCTCTTGAGGAACAGATATTGCAGGGAAATATTTTTGACAAGTTTTAGCAATTTGTAAATAAAAACTATAAAAATACTGAATGGAAAATTGTATCAAATTTTGAAAAAGTAAAGAATCCATACGTAAAATGGGATTTGAGCCAGTGACAGAGAGATCACAATCGGATGTCTAATTGTGTGCACAAAAGGGGACAGGGACATTACCCCACCACCGGCGGTCAAATTCAGAGGGGGGGGGGTTCAGAATCAAAGTATAAAACTATCACAACCTGCATTTAGACCAAATTTATATTCTAAATTTGACTTCTTTTTTGAAGGGGAGGGGCGGGGGGTGGTATGATCCCCTACATGGGATTTGCCACACTTCAAATACATAACATTTTTTGTCCCCTACAGGCCCTCGTTAAAGGTTCATGCCCCTACCTAAATCAGCCAGGGATACTAAATATTCCCCCCCCCCCCACGTCCATTCCCCCTTCCACACCTTTGAAATCCTGTGCATGTCGCTGGCCCAAATAACTGAACTATACATCTCTTGGGTGTGATTCCTGTATGATTATGTCTTTGCTGCACCATGGTTCCAGTCAGAATCCATAGTGCCTTGCATACTGTACAATCAGAGATTACACACCATTGTCATATGATACAATTTTTGAGTACCAAAGATGGGAAATCAAGAGAATTTAGGCTCTTTGCATGCATGTAAGTAACTAAACAACAGAAGAGGGACATAATAACCAAAAAAGTTTGAAAGAGGGCCATTTCTGGGGGGTTCATTTAAAATAAATTTTTGAAAGCATGGTAGCTTGGTGGGGGAGAGGGGGGGGGGGTGATGAGGGCAATCAAAAATGACCTTTAAAGTGAACATTGAAGCCTAACACTACCCCTTACACAACCATTCTCACCTCTCTCTTGTGCTCCATGATCTTCAAGCCACTGAATAAAAGTGAAATGAAAGAAAAGATATGTAAATGGTAAACTTAACATAATTATGAAACTTTGCAATGCATCTTAAGACCAGTTCGTATGATAGATTTACCCTTAATTGTGGAACATTTTCCTAAATTGCAACAACATGTAAATCTTTATTTTGGGCTGCACTACATACATTCTTCCAGAAATGCTTGCATCTTTGGTAATATTAGTAACAATATGGAATCAACATGAGAGATTCTTTCTCATCAATGATTCCTCTAAACTTACAAAAATGTCCACCAGTTGATACAATGCCATCAAAATGCACATGATTTTCTTTCCACTTGATATAATATATTATACCATATAATACATATTACAATGAGTCATTGAGTGTGTTAACCAGTTTAAGGCATTGAAGTCTCGCACACAAAGAAACGTCTCATGCCGGTAATCTGACCTAGTTTCGAATGAGGTGTAACAGAAGTGTTAGACACCACCATCGATCCCAGAAAATACACACACAGCTTGCTACCGTCGGTAATTATACACTAGTGTACAGCAATACATGCAGCTACGGTCAATACCCACAACACCGTGTACATAGCAGCGATGGACATCTCAGGTTCAGATAAAAGATAACAAGGTATCACATTTTATTACTGTCTGCATTTTGTAGCGACAATTAAAAAACTTCACTTGCAAGCAACAGAAAGTTAACTTATTCAGATGGCGGCACGCGATTTGGGGCTAGTCTTCAATGCCTTTAAGAGAGAGGAAGGAAGGGCTGCAGAGAATCCACTTCTTCCACATGATGGAATTTAATGCCCTACTGTAAATTACAGCACAAAGTAAATACAGGTAAGATATATATATTTTCTCCTTACCATCCATAACTCCCTAAAAATTTAATTCCTGACTTGCTTCAGTGAGCTTGGTAAGGTGAAGGGTATAATGATGCATCACCAGTTCAAAAGTTAATGGATAAAAATCATATATATTGAAAATGAAAAGTACCAACCAGTAAACCAAACTAAAGTTCATTTCTTGCCAAATTTGGCAAAAGCCTTCGTATCGGACACTGCCAGTCTTCACAAAGTTGTCCATGAGCTGTTCAATATCCTTGTTAAGGCCATCAAAGACTCTCATGCCCCAACTATTGTACTCCATTGTCACCTTTCTTTGCTTATAATTCTCCTTCTCTCAAAATATTGAAATGCAGATCACAGATACTGTGCTTTATCTAGAAGAAAATTAACAAAGAAGTGATCAATCTACAAACTTTAAAGATATGGATCAGTTGCAATTATGCCAGAAAGTCAAATAAGTTGAAACAATTAATTACTACCATTCTCAATGCTTGTAAATAACCTCTTCAAAACATCTATTTTTGTATGAATATCAAGCCATAAAATCACAATAACAACTACAAAAAAGATAACAGTGGGGTACATAAGGCAAGATAATACAATGGAAAGTAAACCCAGCTTGAAGCGTGCTACTAGCTTGTCTTTATCGCTGTGTTTCTCACAAAAGTGGAGTCAAACGATGACGTAACTTGCACATCTAGGTCCGGATCATAACTTTATTATTCATGATAGCTTCCTATACCGTGACCAGATAATCCTTGGATTTCATGGAACGTCCCTGGATTAAAATTGTTCCCAGAAATGTTCACGGATTTCATGTACTGTCACTGATTATTCCCAAATTTGTTAACACCCAGAATAATGTTAATTTGAAAATATAATACACTGAGAAACGTGGGCGCTTGACAATCATTCTTTGAAACATATAATAGCACCACCAAACATTAAGATCTCAAAATCCCTCCCGACCCTTTAAAACATATTGTGTAGATATATAGTATAACCCCTTGATGTCAACATGGGGAACAACATCAATATCATGTTCCATGAATTCCTTGAAAAAAAGAGAGTCACCTAAGTTTAATTATATCAACTCAACTGTTTAGTGTTGTGTTCAATGGAAGGAATATAAAAGAAATATGTACCCAGTTTAGTTTTCAACTAAGACTTTTCTCATTGTTCTTCTTGTCTATTGGTATACAATTACCATCTTGCATACAAAGAGGCAGATTTGCAATTTTGTGAACCCAAAAATCGGTGGATTATAAAATAGGGATAATTGGACAAACCCCAACCGTTAACAGGGCAGAAATTGATGTGAAAAGCAGAGCTCCCAACTGACCCGCAATTCGCGGGTTGAACCTGCATTCTAACACCCAAACCCGCTGACCCGCGCAAGCGTCCGAAAAACCCGCATTGTAATTGTCAAGTATATATACATTAAAAAAATTGCATCAAATTTGACTTAGCAACCATCATTTTTTTAGCATTTAGCATGATAGAGTATAAAACCTCCTTTACAGCATCATTTGAACCTCAAATTAGCCTATATTTCTTTTCATTGGGGCGAGCAGCGAACATTTTCATGCCACGGGAAAGAATGAATTATCACCTAGTATTCAATTTATTGATGTTACATACAAAAAATGCATATTTCTCAGAAAATTTTGGGTGACAAAAGCCTTTCTAAGTGCCACCATTTTACATGTAGGCATCACCAGGATTCCAAAAAAAATCAAGGGGGACACCCCCTCCCCTTATACCCCTCCCCCAGGATGGCGATTCGTGGCATGGACCAGCATTTGCCTTCTCAAGAGTTGGGAGCTATGGAAAAGTAACGTAGAATATTTTTTGGGTTAACACTCTTCACCTGTGCAATAACACAAGCTGTACATGAAGTTGTTTTTGCACTATTTAGCACATGCAGAACACAATGACATAACCAATTAAGTCTTGATAAACCTTTACTTGCCCCTACCATGCTACGTACATCAACATTTAATGTAGGCCACTGAATGTCAAGTAAAGAAATAGCATGGGAATAATTGTTCAGTGTTAACTCTGGTAGAGCTAACTCATAGACAGGTCTGTAGAAATAAGGTAAACAAGTCAATGGTGGGAATAGCAACTGCATGCTACCTGTACCATTACTTCGCATCGGCTTGTGCAGCCTAACGTAAGATTATTTAGGCCTAACTCTAACTTTACCAACTACTAAAAGTCTTTGAGTTTTAATGTTACGAGCATGGAGGAGCAATGCGAGCTTTGGAATAGCACTGAAAGCTTACACATATTTTTAAATATGAGGTATGATATTTGACAGGATTTCATTAACGACCCGAGTGAGTAGTGACCAAGTAAGTCTCTTTTCCGACGTCCATCGTCCGCCTGCTTCAAAGGTGTAAATGTTTTGGCCTGAACTGTTTTAGTTTACAAAGCTGATACAAAAATGGTTACATGATTGAAATGAAGTTTACTTTAAACAACACATTTAGTTGGACGGAACAGCATCCCATAAACGAATTTCTTAAGTCGTCAGTGGCAACTTTCTTACCACTATTTAACCAGAATCAACGGTACACAGGTTTAAGGTTAACGGTGGAATTTGAACGGATACGCAATAAATCATACATTGTTAATTTGTAGGCCTAACCGTGGCATCTGCTGTAGCCTAGATTAACACATTTGCTAGTACTATGCTAGGTACGATCAAGTCTTTAGACCATATATGGAGTATGTAACTTAGGCTAATACCAAAGATAATACATCTTTGCTAATAATGTTCTTACCGTGGCATAACTCACTCACTGCTGTCTAGTAATTAGTATGTTGGTTTTTAATGTTACACAAGGGACAAGCATTTATACCTCTAATCAACTAACCTAGTACGTTAGGATCAGGATAGGCAATTAATATAAAGGCATTTTTTCCCTGATTGGCCCAATCATCTTTTTCAAAAGTAATTGCAGAATACCTCACAACTTTGAAGCAACACCTTTAAAAAAAGGTTGTATTGCGAGTCTAGGACTAATACACAGAGAAATGCCAAAATAAACCAGTCCAACGTATTAATCTGTTGTGGCTACACTGTCAGGATGCTTAATTTTTTGCCATTCCTTTTAAGAACAACTTCTCATTATATTATTATAATTATTTATATGGCACCTAATTGAAATTAAAATTTGCTTGTGATATTATTACTAAAAATGTAAGCAGAGCTCTTTCTTGTTTCAATTTAAAATACTTATATATTATTAAAATATTTGAAGGCCGGATAATTTGGTTACCTAGTTTGTGCAATGGTGTAGCCAGCTACAGCATGGAGCTTTGTGTTGCGGGATATTCTGCATTTAAGCCCTTTTTTCTTAATTTCCATTAACCAAATTTTAATGTGTCAAAGACTTTTTTACCAATCTGAACCATTTTGAAATGTCGATCCCTAAGGCTACTTATTAAATACAATAACCATGTGTTCACTCTTTACGTCACTGTTGGGAAAGGACCTTGGCCAGTTAGGATGTTACTAACTCAGTGACATCATGGAGATGAGAGATCCTATGGTGCTCAAATGGCAGCTGGCCAAGAAAGTCTTGCAGCAACAATTTTGTTGTTAAAAATCACCATCAATATGAGAATATTCAATAGCAATAAACACACAATCATCTGGATTACTTCCATACTTCAAACAGTTCTTACAAGATAAAAAAGAGCAATTAAAGCAAAGACTATGATAAGGAATTTTGCAATGCAATAAAGAAAGTTTGAAATGGCTGCAAGAGTACATTAGTACATTGGGGGACTTGAAATAAGGAGGCGTATATTCTGTCTTTTGCTAGTGAGTTTCTGTATTTTTGTGATTTTTTTTTTGATAATTGTTCACAGACCCAGTTTTAATATCAACATCTGATGATTGGGGCAAGTTACCTTGATCATTGCCATGGAGACTGGGAACCAGTTTGCTAGTGAAAACAATCTTTCCATAATCATCTCCAGTGACAATAGTTCAGCAGTTCCTCTGACGGCTGGTGGCGCTGTCCAAGAACTGCAGTCAGCTTTACAGAGTATATCTAACCAAGCAGGACTACAATGCGCCGAAAGGTTGTTTCCAAAGCTGTTTTACACAAGTAGTGTAGAAGAGGCAACTCAAGTGATTGACAGCTATGAAATGAAGACAAACTCCAAATTTATTGTTTACAAGGAATCTAAATTTTTTGGACAAAATGAACCTTTGCATGTGATGGCATGTCAGAAGAGAGGCTTAGATGGTTTGTAATTTCTAATATGACCTTTTGATCGGTAGAATGTTATTTAAGACAAATACAAGGTAACCTTGTTCTCTTTTTTCAGAAGTATTTCTTTGGGAAGTATAATTGTAGATAAATTTGCAAAATCATTGGACAAGAAAGAAGATGCATTTAAATATAAAGATAGCTTTGATCTGACTGGAATATCACTAGCACCACCTACAGTAGTCAGCTGTTTCTAAAAATATATTTGAAACTTCCATGTAAATAATTGGGTAATTCTCAGACACATAAATAACAAAAGGTATTTCAATAATTCTTATGTGTTTAAAGAAGTAATGAGAAACAATGCTTTCTCCAGACAATGCTCTCTCAGACAATGACATGGCATAAACCAATATTTTGAAGTGGTATACGTACTTTACAAGGTCCGCTATAACTGCCTACCATGGCTGAAAATTTAAATCTATTATATATGACAGGATTATTATAAGTTAATTATTAACCAAATGCCATAACTTTCATGAACAATTCCGTGCAAATTCTTGCAACAATGACAAAGAGTTCTGAAAGGCAAAGTTTATCAAAATTCTATCTTCAACATTGATTGCAAAGTTATATACTAGATATAGATTCTAGTAAGTTTTATGTTTATACAACCTTGAGCTCTAGCAGATGACAAGAGTGGTCCTAATATGCTTTCATCCAATTATAATGCCATTCTAGCTATTTGTTGAAGTATTGCCAGTATCAAAGTTGGCCAAACACATTACTTCATAGCTTCAACAAGCATTGTTTCTTCATCTGTGACACCTTCCAGGCAAAACACAAGAACAAGAGAGGAATATATTATAGCAAATTTCTCAAAGAGTCAAACAAGTAAAATTTAATGTCGGAGATACATCTTACGTTTTCTTTTCAGGAGCAAAAAATAAAGTGGTACACCGTATAGTTTGGGAAGACAGAGAAACATCTCTAGCCCAGTATGAGCCGATTCCATATGACGGTGTCCCTTACATGCAACTTGGGAGAAAAATTTACGACTGCCATCTCGGAGTCCTGAGAGAAAAACCAAAGAGGGTTAGTCCTACATCTGCTCATCTGGCTACCTGGATGTGACAAGCTTGCTTGGCCCGATTTAGTAAATTTGATTCCTTGGACAGACTAATCCTGGGAGACCTGTATAGAGTCCTTATAATCATAGCTTGTTAATACCTTCCTCACTAATGTAGCCGAACGAAACACACATTAGAAGAACAATTGAAGGTGACTTTTAGATGAGAGTGTCAAAGGTTAAATGGGTGGTGTGAGGAATAACAAGAATGTTGACTTGTTGAGACTTAAAGTGATTCTGTGCATTTCAAAAAGGGAAATGCATAAAACTGTTCATTTTCAAAACATGGAACTTCGTTTAAGCTGCATATCTGACGAACCATTATAATTGAGACGGTTCCACCGAGCAAATTTTGCCAAAATTGTTTCATTAATTAAGAAATTAATGTGTGAAAGTATCAACAAATTTATCCGCTGAAGACAGATTTCATGCATGTATTATGTTATGCCATGTCTCATGATTTAAACAAGCCAATGAGGGAATATTTCAGTGCATATTCAGAAGCAATGTAGCTCTCCTTATCACAGACCTTCAATCATCTTCACAATCTCTCTCTGACTAGGCCTATTAACGTTATCAGAACTAGGTCTCTGACTAGGCTACTAATATTATACTAAGACCTAAACTTCTACCTCTAGTACTAGTATGCTTACTAACAGTAACAGTTAGCTCAAGTTCTAACTGATGTTCGATGAAGCTGATCGAAGTAACACTGACTTACCATCTTTATTGTATATTCAATTCAGCAATAATCTCATTCTCACTTCTAAAGTCCTATGACATGAAAATAGTTTTCCAGTGATAAAATCTAATGCAGAGGAAGAATTAAGTCTTGGAGAAAACAACAGCTTACAATTATCTAACATGTACTATATATGCAGTATGCATAACTTACCAGTACGGAATACTGCTGACGGAGCAAAAGAAAGAAAATACAGGCCATGATGCAGTTATTTTTATGACCACGAATGTGGGAGAAGCCTGCACGGTCATGGTGGATTACATCATCGTATCTGTTGGCTTCAAATTCAACATTTTAACTCAAATTTGGAATCTAAACCTAAAACTTGAATAGTTTGCATGTGTCATGACAGTTACACCAGTGACACCGTCGCTGTTTCGTGTTGCATATTCATTACTAAACTCACATCCAGGCGTGGTCTAGCTCTTATAATGAGAATCGTTGTATTCAAAAAGTGCTTTTAAAAGTTTACCGTTTTCACGCCCTTTTCCGTTAGTATCAACAACTGTCGCTGTCATTTTGATTCAGTCATCAAGTGACATATTTCAGCCATTAACAACACCGGTGGTACATTGATACATAAAGAAAACCATAACATCGAACATTATCTTCCTTTTTGTGTTTGCACGTAATCACTTTAAATTGTTTCTATCAGATTGTCAGTAGCCTAAGCCCAAACAGCCCAACTTTTACTTTTCTGGATAAGATTGCAAAGAAAGTAAACATCAGTGAGTTCAAGAAATGAGTTGCTATTCTACCTGAATTACATGTAGTTTTATTTGATACTTTTTGACTTGCGTTTAAACTGAATCCTCTTCTTCCTTCCTCTTTGGGTTTTTCAGAATTCTTCAAAAAGACCAAGGAAGCCTCAGAAGAGTCGTAAGGTCGGTTGCACTGCAAGGATCAGTCTTAGGGAAATTCATAAATTTCCAGAGTTCCAAATTGTGGTAAGTTTAATTGCACATCAGGCAGTGACAATTCAAGATGTTATGCAAAATGTGACTGTGGATATAGCCAGCCATGGATCAAATCATTGGGAACAACCGTCTTGACTCCCCCAACCATCCCCAACCTCCTACCCTCCCCTCTCCCCACTCCCAGCCCAAACTTGGTGATGCTCTGACCCAGGGAGATAAAAGTGAATAGGAGGCGCATGCATTACCATGTGTCCCAATCAGGGTTTGATCTGCTGGCTGGTAAAACCTGTATTTTCTCCAGGATGGAACCTGAAAAATGATGGTAAAAGCCAGTGAAAACTAGGTAAACTACCACCACTTTGATTATCCGTGGGTATAATTTTTTGGATGCCTAGATGATCTAGACAAGAATTCCGGCAGATTTTGAAGAATTTTTCCAAGTCCAGTATCTGTATCCGCAAGTTACTGGCAAATCACACAAGCAATTGTGTTGTAACCTTTAGAAAAAGATATGTTCCACTTCTTGTGTGTGAATAAGTAATATGATAATTCAATTAAAATACATCCACTTTACTCCCTCCGATAATATAAATATAACTGAAAGGGAATTTATTGTGTCGCACTAACTGATCGTGAGATACTAACTGATCTTACTTTTATCGCTGAAAATGCTGGTTTTAGAACCAGCAAAATTTTCATGGCCTGCCTTCAAGTTCCAAGTGTTGGGTCTTTCTCTTTATATTTGTATTTCATACCAGCTCTGGTTCTTTACAGTTAATATATAACTTTTGTTTGTCTGATAGTTGTTATTCCTTGTTCAAAGTCGACTCTTTCAACAGAAGATATATCTGTGTTAAACAGCCCACGACCCCCATCCCTTTACCCTAAAGAGAGTGCTGGATTGTGGTCATTTTCAAAATCCGGCCTTAATTTCAACTGGACACTGGCAAATCCAGTATCCAGCACGACTTTGAAATGACAAATCCGGTGCATCTTTATCATATATTTTCCATTTTAAAACAGTTTTGCTATCTGTGTCTTCAGGTGTTTTTCCCTCTCCTATAGGGTCCTTGATTGGGACTTGAGTGTCCCTCCTGATCCTTTTTTTCTACTTAACTAAACTATAAACTACTCCCGTTTAAAAGAGAGAGAAGAAAAATGATAAATGGGCTGTGCATAGAGAAAGCATTGTTTAAATTGTAAATGGTTTTTATGAATTACTTACTACAGCTAGAAGAAATAGATTGCTTGAAACAAAGATCCTTCAGCTTTAAGATGTCCCTGAGCTCAAGTTTACCCCCAAAAGAGTTATTTCATGTAATACAAACAATTGTCATTAGATCTGATGTGTCTGTAGCAGTGTGTTGGAATGAAAAACTGCTATAAACACATGTAGCAAACTTTTTTTTTGGGGGGGGGGTGGGGGGAAGAAGCAGAAAGTGAAAGATATGTGTATGTATGATAGACCAGTAAAGTACAACTGTATTAAATATTAAGCCGGTAGTCGTTGATAATGGAGTGGTAGTTTGTACGCTACTTCTTTACCTGTTACGTTTTTTGTCTTGTATTTACTGTTGTAAAATTAGTTTCATATATATATTGTTGGTTAACGTTAGGGAAACATCTCTCTCAATACAGAGTGCTTTTGAAAATGGAAATTTGATTTTGCAGCCCATGACTGTAGATTAATTCCTTTTTTCTAATGTGCTATGTTCTTATCTCTCCTCTCTCATCCTTGACTGGTCACTTTACCAAAAAGAATAAAAAAGAAGAAAATATTGTTATTGCTGTAAAATTCTGTGACTTATTTATGCAGTACAATGCCCACAAGTATGTGGCATTTCTACCAAAATAAACACACAAAAAAACTTATTTCATATAATAATTATGTTTTTCTCTGTGTTACAGAAAGGCCAGGAGTCAGACTATTACAGATCTCTCAAGTCCAAAGAGATTCGTAGAGCGATCCTGAAACAAAAAGCTATCGGTGAGCGACGAATCTATGTGAGCCTGCCCTCAATCTCGGATCATAGTGGCCACGATCTTACTCGGGTATTGATTATTTGATTTCAATCAGTTCATACCAGATTATACCCAAAAATGTGGCCACACACCTTGAAGCAACCATCATAGGTCGAGTTGGCTAAGGTGTCCATATTAGTTGAATATTATAATGCCATCAAAATGCTTGAATTATCACATTTTGTTTCAAATCAGTATGAAAAAGTGGCAAATTTTAGGTTTCCTAACTGCATGTGAGTACGACTAGTATGAAGAAATGTCTGGCCTATAAAATTTGTAGATGAATCTATTTATTAACTACTACCTAGTGAATATTCATTTGGTGCAGAAATCTGAGAAAAGTTACCTAGTATGGTGCATTGTAAACTCATTTTGAGTTATATCACACAGTTTGGTGAAATTGCCAGGACTTGGTGAGGAAAATATTAAGTTACTTTCAAGGTGCTATAATATGAACATTGTAGTGTTGCTGATCAAACAATCCACATTAACAAGCCACAGGTTGTTTTAACCTAGCATTTGGCAGTTTTGCATGTAATTAAAAAACCAGTCAGTTGTAAATGCATTGAATGCCTTGCTATAATCTCCACGCATCATGTTTTAAAATGCATAGCTGGAGGCCAAAAAAATCTTTTTTAGGGGGGCTCGTACTAAAGTATTTTAGTACACAAACAATACTGTGGTTCCCGTTTAGTCGAAAGAGACACTAATTTAGAGAAATTTGATGTCAAAGTTAGCAGTCTCACTGACCAGAAACCTGATGCGTAAAAAGCTCATGAATGTACAGGTCACCGTGTGACGTCATTGTGTTCGGAGTGCACCGCGAACGCGAAACAATAACAATGGACTTTCCACTTACTTCTTGTAAGAAAGTGAACCATTTATTAACTTCACTCTTCCAATAAACATGCAGCCACAAGAGAAAGACTTGTTAGAATTGTTCACTCATTTGTTAACTAATTTTGGGTAGTAATTCTTCAATTTAAAAGTAAATTATGGTTCAAAAACTGCCTAAACGTCTAGTCATATTTCGTAAGATTCGCTGCTATTATCAGCCAGTATACATACTGCGCCATACGGTATCGAGGTCTTGCCGCAGTTAATATGCCTAGCTTGCGAAATATGTCGACATCTCTGGTATTTCTTCATTTGTTGTTGCAATTAATTCTGTTTGCAGTTAGTTTCCAGTCAGTGGATGCAATATTAATCGAATCCACAAAATATAAAGCTTTGGGTATTTCTCAGACTCGCTGCCATAATGTAAGGCTTCTAGAAAGTCACAACTCCACAAAAGTAGATACACAAGCGAAGGAAAACACCACGGTCAATAAAAGCGCCTAATAGATTCCATATTCCATATACGAGTTTCAAAAGTTAAAAAAAATTGAAAACTTTTACCGTCTCAGTACAATATATACATGCCTACAATACATATCGTCCGTACGTGTTAGTGTGCATCACTAAGTTAGCTCCGTGGGTCATGTCGTTGGTTCTGCTAAAGAAAACGAAGTCACACACAGCCTAATTTACAGTGTACTCTTATGTAATATGACGTTTTTTCCTGCACCTATGGGGTAAGTCATGTCGAAGTGCGCTGAACATATATTCACCTGCAGAAGTTGGGAAACCCCGGGAGCAAGAAAGTCTTTGCGGGTGCTACTTTCAAATTAATCCAAAGCCTGCCATGTTTAATCGTCAGTTTGATGACTGGGAAATAAAAAAAACTTAAATTTTGGTTTTCAGAAGTGTGTTTGCAACCTCCTACTACACAATTCGTTGGCATTTTGGTATTAACAGTATGACAGAGTGTCGTATCGGCCGCTCTGCGTAGTGTTAGCTGACGTGAATAGCTTGATCGAAATTTTTCCTCAACGGACTCCGCACATGTACGTCACAGGGTGACCTGCAGTCATATGAGCGCTTAGGAATTTTTTGGGTTTGATCAAGTTTTACCGAGTCCCAAAATAATACAATGTGCCATACATCAATGGAAAGATACAAGTATAAATATTCAATGTAACATAAATTGGAACGGATTAGAGGATGTCGAAAAACCACCAGCTATGCCTTTTAAATAGGCATGTAATAGGTCATGTAATAAAATAGTAGTAATTTATACCCTGTTAAGCTCCTTTAAGTTTCTTTCAAGCAACTCTGGAGATTCCACAGACCTTAAATTATTCATGAAAACTCTCAGTTTCTCACATTTTTTGAAAAACAACAAGTTAAGAAATTATTTAAGCTTTGTCTGTAATTCAGCATTTCTGGACACAGTAATTTAAAGTTCAATTCTTTTGTCTTGATGGCATGTGCTCATAGACGTAGCTTAATTGGAAACATCTCTTTCACTTGTGACTGGCTCTTTGGAGCCACTCACACAGTAATAGGTTTACAGTTGTGATATATTCCAACAATGGTAACCCTTTAAAATGCATCCGATAATTTTAGTTAGCTGCAAGATAGTTTTCTACCAATTTCCCAGTATTTATATATATTTATGTGTATGCATTGAACTGTACATCTTTGTACAAGATCATTTTAACGCTATCAAACTCACCCACACTTTCTCTTCGGTAGGTCGACAACTTTCTGACCGATGCGAGGGTTAAGAAGAAAATATATGAGCTTACATATCAGAAGATATTTTCTATCAAAGAACTCAGGGAGAAGACGAAAGAATACGTGGAGAAAGAACTCTTCCAGGCAAAGTCACTGCCCAGTGTGACAGACACAAGGTTTTATCCGTCAGACATGACCTTTAAAAATATATCCTACTTGGCCAAATTGAAGATGAGGTGAGAAGCACATAAAATTATTTCAAACAATATTGAATGCTTGCCTCGTCTTGTTTACCGCTACAGATACGTGTCAAAGCTTCTTCTCTAATTTCGTTGTTTAATGTTGCGAATCTGGTAGACTTAAGTAATAGTAAGGTACCACTGGATCATGAACACTTGAACAAACAGGGCAGCTTTAAAATGACAAACAAGTAACTGATTATGATTCAAAAATGAAAAACATGGCAAAGACTAGTCCCGGCATAGGTGACAGAGGGGGCAGCAGCCCATTGTTGTGAATCTGGTAGGCTTAAGTAATATATTATAATTTGAGGTATCTTATCTTTCCTTGATGATTTGAGGAAGGTACCACTGGATCATGAACACTTTAACACACAGGGCAGCTTTAAAATGACAAACAAGTAACTGATTATGATTCAAACATGAAAACATGGCAAAGACTAGTCCAGGCAAAGGAACAAGAGAGATAGAGGGGGCAGCAGTCACAATCTTTTGCAACTAGGGGGGATGGTTTATAAGTAGAAAGCTTGAGGAGCAATGCGAAAGTTGGACACATAAAGTCCTAATTTTGAATAAGAAATGGATAGTTTGAGATGTTATACTCAACGTTTCAACTAAAATAGTCACATTTTGGATATAAATATTGATGTTTTGACTTATTTGTTAACCTTTTGACATTCTATATCCCAAAATATTTGAGGAAAAGTAAAGAAAAAGTCAAAACCACCAGTAAAATGCACATGTTTGGGACAAAATATTTGAGACCAAATCTCGAAATTTTCTATATAATGTCAAAAAATTTGAAAAAATAGTTGAACAAAAAATAGTATCAGTGAAGATAAAATTTGTAATTATTATCAAACTTGTTTTTAGGAAGAAGTAGAAGTATGTGAAAGTAAGTCAAATTTTGAGCAAAAGTTTCGGTATAAAATGTCGTAAAATTCGAAAAAGCAGTCTAAATTACAAAAGACAAAATAGTCGTAACTTCAAGAGCTAAGTTTAAGATAAAATAGATGAAATTTGGAGGTAAAATGTTGAAATTTTTATTTTCCCATCTGGACTACTATGGCATCTATAAAAATAAAATTCTTCAGACAGGAAAGAACCAAACCCTACTGGCTCTCTGTCACTCTCTACACCACTGATAATAGTGTGTACAGTGGGATGCACAGGGTTTGAAAGGTGGGACGAGGGGACAAATTCTCCTCACTGATTTAGGTAGATTGAACCTGTATGGAAGGGCCAGAGGCAAATGAATGATTTTATAGTGGAGGGGAAGTAGCCCTGGGGTCCTTGAAGCCAACTACCATGTAGGGGAGGACCTCCCCCGCTCCCCCACAAAAAAATTAAAAAATTGCAAATGGTGAATTCTGAGGCTTATTTAGACTATATAAATTAGGGCGATAAGTTGATCCAAACGCAAGGATGTTGTAATAAATATGTTTTGGTTTTTGTGTGTGAAACACACCAAGCATGGTCTTATTCTTCCCTGACTGAATCTATAAAACCCACACTGAACCACTTTCCCCCATCTGTAGATAAATGGCATTTGGTGGGAACTGGTGGTCAAGTTTACCGAGCTAATTTCTCAAATCTAAGGAAGTTGTCATAAATGATGTTGTGTATCAAGAAGCAAGAAAATCGTCATCCTTACAGCTCTTGAATATGTTTACTTGTTCACATTAGGGAGCTGGCAAGCTGTGAAATTTTAAGTAATTTTTATTCCAAACATTTAGGTTAACTGTAAAATGAGTAACAGAACTATAGCCATACTTCATTCATTCATATAATTTATTCTGCAGGAAGGAAGGCATTCCAGTACCCACCACCAATCAGCGTCGCAGAACGAGGAAACATCTCTTACCCAATGTTACTACCGTGCCTTACGTGGCTCAAGAAGTCACAGTCGAAGCGTCCCCTCCGCCTTCCCCGGCACTCTCGGAAGCATCCGAGGCACCCACAGACTTTTTCTCCGCCTTGGATGAGGTTCGAACTTTAGCGATTAAAGTAACAGATGAAGCCCTCTTGGAGGAACTCAAACAGAATCTCTTGCAAATTAGGGAAAGATTGAAAAATGAAGATTGTAACAAACAGCAAAGACTGGAACAAGACACAGGAGAGCTAGATACATGGACAGAAAATCAACAAGATGTAACAGAAATATTTAGGTAGAGGAGGTCATGGTTCAGGAGAGTACCTAGACAAAGTATTAACTTGATGTGACAGGAATATTCAGGCAGACATGAACAAGATATAATCAAGGCATCGAAGACTCGCGCCAAACCGCGTGCCACGCTCTGAAAAAGTTAACTTTCCGTCGCTGGCAAGTCAAGTTTTTTTCTTGTCGCTACAAAATGCAGACAGTAATGAAACGTGATACCTTGTTATCTTTTATCTAGACCTGAGATGTCCATCGCTGCTATGTACATTGTGTTGTGGGTATTGACCGTAGCTGTATGTATTGACTGTTCACTAGTGTCTAATTACCGACGGTAGCAAGCTGTGTGTGTATTTTCTGAGATCGATGGTGGTGTCTAACACTTCTGTTACACCCTATTCGAAACTAGGTCAGATTACCGGCATGAGACGTCTTTGTGCGTGAGTCTTCACTCCCTTTAATCTAAATACAAGGACAGGAAATCAACAAGATGCTACAGAAATATTTAGGTAGAGAAGAACCGATAAACCGGTGTTCAGAAAAATCGACAAAAATTTGACCAAAGTATTCAAGTATATATGTAGACAAGAATATGATACAGGGTAAATACACGTTACTGCAATAACGTAGATTATTTCGAGTTGATGAAGGAAGTATGAAAAGTGTTTTGAATAGGAACAAGTAAGAATAACCATAAAATCTACAATGCTGGATTAATAAACAGAATGTTTCACTGGATGAAATGAATTGTTTTTGCATCTGTCAGTTCTCCCTTCTCTTCCGGTCTCTGTATGCATGGGTGGGTCCAACGATGGCAACAGCCGGCACACTTTAGGACATTGAACTGGCACAGTTTACTCATTGTAATTACAATTTATCTCATTTCTACATATCTAGTCTTTGCAAAATGTTACCAACATCCATGTGTACGATGTTGCGCATTTTGATAAAATTTCGATGACATTATGGGCAATATTCGTGGCAGTATCTTCACAAAAACCTGTTGCCGTTCTGGGACCTATTGTGACACAGCCTAATTAAAAAAGTGTGGGATGCGTTCATTTGGGATTACCTTTGGATGATCTTAACGGTCTATCATAACCTATCTATAATAACAGTCTATCACAAGGGCGTAGGAACCGGGGGTGCTGGGGGGCGCCAGCCCCCCAGTGAAAAACATAGGGGGCGGAAGTATCATTCCGCCCC
>JAIPMN010003341.1:0-24774 GCA_020650975.1 Apostichopus californicus | reverse complement strand
AGACATTGCAGATACAGTCCCCATTATAACAGAAACTAAGGAAGCTATTTTCAAGGTTTGAAGGTGGAACTCTGTGGCAGTGGAACAAAACAAGTTATTTGCTTATCTTGATTTCCCATTTTACTATTATTGGAGAGGGACTACCTTGGTTTCGTGGTTTTTGTCTGCCATTTTTTGGATAATTTTCTAGCCTTTCCAAGACCCAATTCCAGATTTTAACTTACTGTACAGCATGAATTTACATTGGTTTCCTTTAAAAATCCATCCAGATTCTGCTGCTCATCCTTCCCCCTCTTACTACCCCTTTTTCCTGCAAAAAGGTTTCAAATTATTTCATTGTTAAACTTGCTGTTGTAAGTTAACACTAAAAAATATCAGAATAATTAGACCCTGGATGGATTTTCTCCTTCTTTAATTTATTAGATTAGTGGCATATTTCCATTGTTTTACATTAGAATAAAACATGGGAGAGAAATCATCAAACAAAGTGTTAAAATTGAAACATAACAGTTGGAGGCTTCCTTTGATTTCATGTTTTGCACAGTTTGAATTTGTCAATAATTTTTGAAAATTACAATATAGACAATAAGTAACATACACTATTAGCTATATTATGATGCACTGCTGATGTACATTTGTTGAAGTCAGCATACATACCATGTAGATCTTGAGTATATTTTCAGTTGACGAATCAGAATATCGACTGTTATATGAGTATGCACTTTGTGTACATGCATACAGTATATGCAAATTTTGACCCCATGCCAATGGGTAATCACGATGATCCAGATGTCTTCCTTTCAGAAAGCCAAAAGCCAAGTCTACATCATATTCATACAAGAAGTTATTCAAGTTTGAAGCGGAGAGAATTGTCTGCAAGTGGTTGGTTATTTGTCTTTTGTGACACAGATCTTTAAAGTGCTATGGACATGAAGCAATTTTTACATTAATCGAAACAGCTTTCAAATCTGAGCAGGCTAGTTTCTAAATTTTGAAAATAGCTTGCTTAGTTTTAGAGTTATGACATAACAAAGTTTCATCAAATTTATTTTTATGCTAAATTTTTGACGTATGACCAGTGTGACATCTCAAAATCAAAATTCTTTAAAAGGTTTTCTTAAATCTCACTCTCTAAAAAGTATGAGAAGGACTAATCCTGCTGCAATTTGATATGGGTATGGTAAAGACTCAAAACCTTGTGATCATGAGTTGCTCTACCCTTTCAAAAAACTAACATTACACAATTCGAAAACATAGAATTTACATTAAAAAATTCCATGTTCAACCGGTACTAAGTCATCAAATTGATGCATAAAATATGCAAATTTTGGAGTTAAAATTGAAAATGCTGTAAAATGATCATTCTTTAAACGATATGAATGAAATTTCTTGTCATTTTCATGATTTTCAATATAGTTTTAAGTTCCATCTACGTATCCATAGCACTTTAAACATGGGAACATGATTTACAATGTTATTTGTAATGACAAAACTGTGTTTTGGTAAATGTTTCTTTTATTTATATATTTTTTGGCAGTAAGTTCATACAGACTAGGAACCAGAAGACAGCTTTTCAACTACCAGATTGCCGAAAAGTGACGTCTAAAAGTGGCCAACAATATGACAGTCACAGCTGTGGAGTGTTTGTTCTGATGGTAAACTAATTTTTGTAAGATATAGGTGGAGCATCACAGACTGCACTGGTAGTTGGGGTTATATTAAACAATCCCATTAGGCCAAATTTGTTCTGAGCTTGGTCCTTTTAAATTCAGGAACAACTTAATCTCGACTGCTTGAAAAATAATAAAAAGCTTTTAAAATTTTATTTCATTATCTATTCTAGACACAAAATAGAGGTTTATTTGTGACTCTTCCATTTTCCTTAACACTGATCAGAAAAATTTCACATATGGCAGATATTCATAGTAACTGTTTATACATTTGGAATAAAGTTCCAATAATTTCTTGGAAATTCCATGGCTAAAGCCAATAGAAATTCCTTGCCCACGGAATATACTTTTTTATGCATTGTGGTTTAATATTGATATGGTTTCATGTGAAATTACTGTGTACTATTTTGATGTTCAATTTTACTTCTTCAGACATCATGTTTACAATATTTTCAGAACAATAGGGCTCATCTACTCAATTTGGGCAACCTTTGTACTTCATAGAAAGTTCTACAAAGTTTTACTTTTTGAGATATCATATATAAACGGTTTGAAATTTCAACATTTGTTGACCACAAATGACCTTTGACCTCCATGACGGATTCTCTACTCAACTAGGGCTACCAACAAACTAAGTTTGTAAGTTCAGTCACCTTCTACTTGAGGTAATGTAACATATTTTGCAATTTTTGGATTACAATACATTCAATTCAGACTGTGACATGTTGACCTCAGATGACCTTTATCCTTTGTGAAAACAATGGGGTTCATCTACTCACCAACAGCTACCAACATATCAAGTTTGAAGTTCAATTATCTTCTACTCCTTGAGATAAAAGGTAAACAAGGTTTTCAGACTTGGACATTTCATGACCTGAAATCACTTGTGACCTCCATGAAAAACAATAGGGATCATCTACTCATTATGGGCAGCCTATCTACTGTACCAAGTATACAAGTCTATATAAGGTTCTTCTCACTTTTGAGATAAGTGAATTATCAATTAGGATTTTAGTCAAGCTGATGCAAAATAAATTTTGTCTTTGTTTTATACAGAATGCAGAAGCCCTCTTGTGTGGTGTGAACCCTGCCGTTATGAGACAACATCATGCTGCATGGTACCGGAAATATATCAAAAGACGTCTTTTGAAGAACTCCCGATCTAACAAAGACAGCATGTGTGACATGCCATTCTGTAGAAAGCCATCCCGATCACAATTTTTACAGTGGGTGCAGTGCGACACTTGCAACCGATGGTGCCACACTGAATGTGTCAATCTGTCTATTGTCCCAAGAGGTTCTTTTTATTGTGTACTGTGCATTTCATAGTTAGTGATTTTGATGGTATTCAAGTAAAAGTAAGGAAGTTCCTCAAGTATACGTTTGTTTTCAGTTACTTTTTAGCATACATTTAATGAGAAGTTGGTTCTTAATGTTAACTTGATCACAAGTCTCATTTATGAAACAATTTAATGAAATCTGGTCTTGCTTTAAGGAATCCATGATTTCACTTTTTGATTATTCTTGATGTGAAAAACTGACCTTAAATGGTCAAAGACTTGGCTATGCAAGCTAGTATCCAGGGTTCAATTCCTGGTGGGACTCGAGCCAATACATCACCACTGGTTTATCAAACCACTGAGCAATACATTTGACCTTTGCAGTTAAAGTGCTATGGGCATGCCACATAGGCTAAATTGCTTTCAAATATTCAAAATAAAGAAAATGACAAAAAAAAAATCATTTAAATCAGTTAAAGATTGATCATTTAACAGCATTTTGAATTTTAACTCCCTAGTTTGCATATTTCATGCATAAATTTGATGAGGTTGTAGTGGTTGAATATGAAATTTTCTTATGCAAACTCTTTGTTTGTGAATTGTTTATTGTTATTTTCTGAAAGGGTGAAACAACTTATTATCAGAAGGTTTTGCATCTTTACCATAACCCTTGTCTAATTACTGCAGGATAAGTATTTCTCATACTTTCAGAGACAACAATGTTGCCAATATATTACTTACACCTGTTGACACATCTTAATATTTCAAAACCAAGTATTTACCCCTTTTCAATAAACTTTTTATAGCTGTATAGTGTTCAGATAATTACTCTTCATGTTGGATCTAAAAAGGATGAATTTTCTGAAAAAGATTCTTCCTTTCGAGTGTTAAGGACGTAATAACCTTCACATATCTAAATAGCATAGATTACTTATATTTGCTCTATTAAGGTTTCTCACCCTTCATGTAAGTGTAAGTACACATATTTGCAGCTTCAGTCACATGACCATGATATGTGAAAGATATTTGTTTAATGTATCATAAAAATATTTTTATATTTCTTGCCACTGCTACTTTCCATCCATTCTACAATTTTACTTTCTCCTTTCAACCAAACTAATGCCAAAGAAGAGGTTTCATTTTAAAGATTTTGATATTGTAAAAAGAATTAAGGATGGTTTATCCTATGACTTTACATTCATAGACTTCCAAAAATTATCTCAAAACTTGTTGATCTTATTATAATTAACCAAAATCATTGTCAAAGCAGGTGTGTTTGAAAAGATTTTGCCATCTGACTAAACACTTGTTTAGGTTTTATGTTCAAAAGTACTGCAGTAAGATGAAAGTATGACTTCTTTCCTAAGCTTTATGTGTGCTATGCAAATTGTTATTATTTGGAAAGTCTTTAAAGACTTCTATTTTATGCCAATGATTTATATTCATGTATTTTTTCAATCAATTTTAAGGATCGTTTGAAGCTTTACGGTTTTTATATTTATTAGTATTCATTTCTGATGTATTATTTTTAAATCAAACAGCTAAGCATCACATTTTCCGTCCAAAACTCAGGTTGTAATTCCTTTTTATCATTTGTTTCATAGTACAAGGGTGAGAAATATGAATTGGTCAATATGAATTTTGTTTTTCACTAAACTTTATCCGGGTTGTTCCAATTTTTCATATTTGGAAAATTTCTGCAAGTTAGTTTGAAGGATAGTTTGTTACATAACTACTTAAGTATATAAAAAAGGGGAGCACAAATGACTATAACTTGCTCTTACATCATTGCCAAAGCACAGGAGTTTTATATCAACTACCTAGATTTGTTTTCATGCTTTAATGTAAATACTTGCATACTTCATTTACTATTCATTTATATTATTTATTTCCAGACAAACAAGCATTTTTTTTGGTTCCAAAACTCAAGAAATTTTTGTGTTTGATAGTATTTAGATAACAGTATGATTTCTTTCCTAAGCTTTAATAGTGCTATTCAGATTTTTATGTTTTTTTTTCAAAATCTTTAAGGATTACATTTTATGCCAATGCTTACCATTTTTATGTTCTTCAAATAAGTTTAAAAGATAATTTGTAACATACGTAGTTGTGTATAGAAAAGGGGTGCACATATGACAGAAACTTGCTCTTAGATCATTGCCATTGAAAGTACAGGTATTAAAATATTATTCAAACTATCAAGAATTGTTCTCTTGCTTTAATGTAAATATTTGTATACTTCATGTAGTATCCATTTCTGATGCAATACTTTTTTTCAGACATTCATGCATCTCTTTCTTGTCTCGCAAACTCAGGAAATGGCTTTCATATTTTAATGTTCGATGGTAGTCAGATAACAGTATGATTACTTTACTAAGCTTTATATGTGCTATTCAAATTTTTATTATTTTGAAAATCTTTAAGGACTAACATTTTATGCTTTCCATTCGTATGTTCTTCAAATGAGTTTGAAAGATACTTTGTAACATACATACTTGTGTATAGAAAAGGGGTGCACGTATATGACTAAAACAGATCATTGCCAAAGTAGAGGTATTTAAAGATTACTCAAACTATCAAGAATTGTTGGTATTCATTTCTGATATAATATTTATAATGGATATGTTGTTAACCAACTTAATGTGTATTCATTAGTATTCATGTTTGATGTATTATTTTTAAATCAAACACCGAACATCTCATTTTTCATCCAAAACTCAGGAAATATTTCCTTTTTATTATTTTGTTTCATAGTATAAGGATGAAAAGTTTATTTTTTTTGCATTTAACTTGATCACTTGGGAGATGCAGGATGATCAGGTTTATTCAATATTTTCATATGTGGAAAATATTCTTCAAGTAAGTTTGAAGGATAGTTTGTAACATAACTACTTATGTATAAAAAAGGGGTGCACATATGACTAAAGCAGAAACTTGCTCTTAGATCATTGCCAAAGTACAGGTGTTTAAAGTTCTAGAATTGTTTTCTTGCTTTATTGTAAATATTTGAATACTTTCATTTAGTATTCATTTCTGATATAATATTTATTATATAAACCAAAAGCATTTTTTGGGGATTCAATATGGAAATGAAGGGCACAAAGAACTAAGCACAAAGTTAAAACAGGAAATCAGAGGTGTTTAAAGATTATACTAACTATCTAGAATTGGTGTCTTGCTTAAGTATTTGTGTATCTCATTTACTGATATATTGCCTTTTATCTTGTTTACTTGCAGGAAACAATGTCTTTCTTTAGTTTGATAGTATCCAGATGACAGTACAATTTTCCTACCATATCAATTCTGGTTTGAAACTAAAAGTTGTCTGGTAACAATTTTTTTCAAGAAGATTTGTAAAATCTTTTTATAAATGGTGTGCCTTTATTGAACCTTTGTATTTACCAAAAGCATTTGCATGCCATTACCCAAAGTGTGCCTTTCACCTAATAAATGTTTCCTCTGTAAATGTTTCTGCTCTCCATTTTATGTTTCATATATCGTACTCAGACTGCAACTTTGGGGATGGGAGAATGAGGCGGAAGAGAAGAGTTTGGGCAGAAAGTTAAAGGGGTGTTGTGGAAAGTAATTTTGTCATTAGTTACCAAGCTCTCATACATTAAGTTTCAAATTTTGTTGAGTGTTTTCTATAGTCTTTGATTTTTGTCACTATGTTAAAGTGAAAGATAATGAAATAAATCTGTTTCCAGTGAATTTTGAGCAATGAATTTTCTTTTCTAAGATTGTAACTTCAAATGTTATAACAGATTTCTATTTAATTCTTCGAACAAAAAGGGCCAAGAAATTTCATCGACGTGATTTACCAACTGATAATCTAACCATCTTTAATGATTAAGTGTCATAGCCCTTACGAAAAAAAATTGAGTAGAGGGGGCAAATTACAAAGAAAGTAGGCATAACATGCCAAAAATTTAAGTGACAAAAAAATCTATGAAGTGAAAAAAATAATTATGATTAGTAGGCCCTACCACAATAGGGCCACAGGAAACACAACAATTTCTTTCAAATTTCTTCAAAATTCATACCTAAAACTTGAAAATAGTTAGGTGCAAGGAATTTCGATATGATTTGTACTTCAGTCAATATTGCGACTATGCCAGCATATGTAGCGTATGTATAACGTAACAAAACTACATTAACTACACACTAGATTTTCAATCATCTGCTGAAAACTTGGGGGACATGTTCCGCCTGCCCCCTCCCAGATACTACGGCCCTGCCTGCCTGTCTGTGCCGCCTTGAATTTGAATAATAATGATAATATTAAAACTCAATTACCGCCTCGATACAGTAAAACTAGACAAACATATTCCATTACAATTACATTGTAACGGACACCATGAAAATACCTCTCTCGTGCACTACTACACAAGAACAAGCTCGTGCAAATAACAATGTTTATTGGCACGCACAAATCCACTGTCATAGCTGCGTCGGAAGAGGGTGAATTATCGGGGCTAATTAAGCCACGATAATCAAAACTATACCCTCCCAGCAAACACAAAACGTTATCAAAATATTTTTAAAAGAGCCTCTAAAATATGTTTTTATAACGTTAAATGTGGTGTTATAAAAACGTCGGCATAACATTTTTATGAGATATTAATGTTATATTAATATTTTATAAATGTTTTAACGAAAATATGTTTTGAAATAATAGCCTGAAAACGTTTTCGTGACATGTGTATTACACCACAAATAACGTTACTAAAACAAAAGACGAAACGTTTTAATAACGTTTTAAAAACGTTTTTGTGTTTGCTGGGCTACTCTTACATGACCAGGGACATCACTTCATATCAAATATTCGGAGGTTAAGGCCCTTAGCTTTGCCCTGCGAAATTGTTACTTGGTTTATTGCAAATTTTCAATACTGATTTGCCCAGCGACATGTAATTTTTTGCCCTGCCACCATCATATTTTTCCCAGTTGGGAGGGTGAACCACCCAAACCCCATTTAAGTTACGTCCCTGAATATGACAACGGCCTTGCATGACCCTTAAAGAAGACTTTCTAGGAGCCGATAAAGCCAAAAGGGGCGCCATAATATCAAAGGCAAAAAGGGGCCAAAAGAGGCCACAATTAAAGAAAGATTCGTGCGAATATTCGTGCGAATATAAATGTTTATTGGCAGTGCTTTTCTAATCACTACATGCCTACTTATACCCACATACACGTTCGTGCGAAGAACAATCCTTATTGGTACGCCTTCGTGTGCAAAGTCACTGTCTATACGCACGAGCATGTTCGTGCGAATATCGATGCTTATTGGTACGTCAACGTAACATGCCTACTTATACCCACATACACGTTCGTGCGAATAACAATCCTTATTGGTACGCCTTCGTGTGCAAAGTCACTGTCTATACGCACGAGCATGTTCGTGCGAATATCGATGCTTATTGGTACGTCAACGTAACAATAACGGTTGTTATTGGCACGTGCACGTGCCAATAGACACGACCATATTAATTTCTGTGGGACTGAATCCGCGAAGGTAAGAATTGTTACTAATTAGAACTGAATGTAACTCTCTCCAAAGTTTCATCGATTTCGTTACTTTGTTTCAACGGCACCCCACAAAATGATGAACTTCCATACAATGGACTGTTAGCCAGATGAGGAGCAGCCTGTCGAGATATATAAACAGCTAATGCAAAATAAAGCAAATGTGTTCTCGTACTTCGTAGTGGAAGTGATACATGCACACACTCCACTGCGTGGATGAAATGTAGATGATTGCCCCAGCCTCGTTCTGCATTATTACTTCTTAGCGTAACCTGAGTAAAACTTAAGGATGATTGGTAGGCCTACTTAGTAAACACATCGCGCAACTTTCCCTCCGTTACAATATAATATCAGTTGTGATATCACTAGGCTCTACTGAGTGTAGCAAGCATAGACTGGGGTATATTATACATTTGTTGGCCTTGCCTATGCTAAGGGCGGCCTAGTGTATGCAAACATGGAACAGTGTTTTGATGAAGGGATAAAAATGCTTCTTGAATTTTGAATAGGCCTACAAGTGACTGTTACTTGAATTTGTATGATATATAGGGACAGTGCTTAATACCTTTAACCCTGCAGTTTCCTTGTCAATATATATTTCACAGAATTAATTGACAATTTCATTTTTAATTCTTCTGAACTCCATTTTTCAGCCTCATTATATTTTTTACTGCATGCCAGTTATAACAGGCTCTTAGTCTTACATTATGGCAGACCAAAGTACACCTCAAGAAGAGACAGTTGCAACTTACATACCTTTCGCTGAGCTGTGTGGATTCTTGGAGAAAGTTCAACGTAAACAAGGGAGTGACAACAAGAAAGCCATCTTCAAAAGTTTCCTGGAAAAATGGCGGGAATGCCACACACAACTTCACAAAAATAATCCAAATGTGGTAGGCTATTTACAAATTGTTATGAGTAGAGATGATGGGGGAAAAATGGAAGTGGGAGGGGTATGGGACACTGTAAATTGTTAATCTTTGACCATGTAAGGTTTTGTACTTAAATGTCACTTAAGTTAGGGTAAAGTTTTCTTCCATATTGGTATTTGAGTTTCCTATGTGATGTGTGCTGCTGATTGATCATAACCTTCTGGTAGCTTTGTACAGAAAAGTCATGAATAGCAAAGTTGCCCACAAATGTAAATTATGAATAAAAATATTTTCTTCTTCAATTTTTTTTATATGGTTGTTTGTTGCTGTTGTATCTGTTGTGATTTTGTGGTATTGTGTAATATGGAAGTAATCGTCCACATTTAAAATAATTATTTCCTTTTCAACAGAAAGATTCATTTTTCCCTGCTATGAGACTGATCTTACCGCAGTTGGAGAGGGAGAGAATGGCCTATGGCATCAAAGAGGTATTACATGGGGTCTAGGTTCAGGAACAAACCGTCCTGTTATAGGAAAAAAAAAGTTTGGGAAATGGAAATGGAAATGGAAACAGTCCTTTTACAAACATTGAATAAATTCTCAATCCTGCCAAATTTTAGTTCAACTTTTACTCAGCCAGTTAGTAAAACATGACTGAAATATACAGGCAAGGGTATATTCTGTACTGAAAATAGTTGTCCGATGCTGTTCAATTAATGTGACTTTACTGAATAATGTTATGTTGAATTGCTGATACTCATTTTGAATGGTAATATGTACACATTTCTATGCTGACACTGATGCAACAAACAGTAACAAAATATTTTGACATTTTTGCTCATGATTGGAGACCTTAACTTGCAAGCACTACAAGCTGGTTACAAATTCTAGTCGTTACAGCAAACTATTGAATAAAGCGTAAGACATCGGTTAAGGTTATAGTGCATAACACCCTCTCTCCCCTAAGTAAAATAAAAAATGGATAACTAATATTCTGATATGGTCTGTGCTCTAACTATATTCTCTCTAAATTCAATACATACAGTATATACTGGGCACAACTGGTCACATGACCCAGTGAGCAACACATCCCTGGAATATAAGCTAACAAACCCATACTAGAATTATATACAGATTACAGTTACAGGATACAATATACACAGGCCTAGAGAATAGAGTTGACATAGAATTTCGAATTATGTGTGATTACAGAATTACATAGGATTACAGAGAATTACATAGGACTACACAGAATTACATAGGATTACACATAATTACATAGGATTACACATACCTTTAGGTCAGACTGGAAATAATTCACCTATATACAGATTGCAGTTGCAAGATACATACACCTAGCCCTAGAGAAAAGAGATGATGTAGAATTACATAGGATTACAGAGAATTACATGGGATTACACAGAATTACATACCTGTAAGTCAGATCTGAAGTAAGCCATAATAACCCTACAATGTGGGTGTAGTATTTTTTTTTTTTTTGTATTAAAGGTTTGTTGAAAGGAGAAACCTTACTATGCATTATTGATGGTCTTGAACGATCTTACTTTTAGTGATTAGATAATTATACTTTCACATAATATATTCATTCTAATCCTGCTAGATGTCATATTCTGACCCCCTTTGAGTCTATACAAGATTTTGCTTAAATTGATGTGAATAATTATTATTCTTTCTTATCTTGTTAGCACACACTTGCCAAACTCTATATTGAAATACTTGGTCTTGCAAAGGAGAGTACTGATGCAAAGAAGCTACTGAACTACCGGGCGCCGACAGCCAAGCAAGTAAGCGATGACTTCACAAATCAATGCAAACTTCACAGATCCATGTAAAACCTGGGAGTTTCCTGTGATATCTTTTTGTAGTTCTTTGTATGCAAGTGGGTAGCTTCTTTGAAGTTTTGACATCTTGAAGGTGATAAAAATGTCATCGGTTGTTTTGGAGATATCTACGATGTTAATGTCACAAAAATTGTTTTGAGAAAACTACCATGTTACAATTCTTGTAAAGCACCTATAGTTATATAATTTTTTGTAATATATAATAATGTTTACTAATTATAATATTATGTTTATATAAAACATCTCTTTGATCTACAGGAAGCTGGAGATTTTGCCAGTGTCGCCTACTTTGTCCTCAGAAATCGATGTCCAGAGAAAGGAAGGTTTGTTCAACTTGACCATGTTCTTTCTCAAGGTTTGGTTGAGGGGGTGGGGTGGGGAGGGTAGAATGGGTGGGGGGATGTAGGTGGAGAGCTAGTGGAATTTGGTTCTGACCAATGTTATGCACATATGAGCAATAGTACCAACACTGTCTTCTACTCTCAGTATCAAGAAGTCTTTCAGCTGTTGTCTTCATGTACCATTTACAGATGTTCCAGAAAAAGGATTCTCTCTGGGGTATTTACTGTGAGTTTGCCCATGTTCTATCTATGGGGGTTGGGGGGGGGGCTTCCTCACACAGATCCTGTGAATCCAATATGGGTAAGCTTAAATTCCAGCATAAGATCACTTTGCCCACCCAACCCCCTTCCCCCCCTCATCTGTGAGAGTGATCCACCCCTCTGTTACAAGGTTGGCATATATGTAAATGTTGCCAAAACTGAAATATAAACATGTCTTCACTTCCTTTTCATTCAGTCTGAAAATCAAGGAAGTCAATGATTGCCTCGACGCTGTCGCCTTGAACAACGCAGCCAAGAAGAAGGACGTCGTGAAGAAGAATTTGATGCATCTGTTGAGGAATACTAGTGCCATCGAACAGAAATGGCTGATCAGAATGATAATGAAGGTGAGGGGTGGGGGATAGGCAAGGGAGGAGAGAGCTTGAAAAATAACAGAAGGTAAAACAAAAGTTCAGGAAACTGCTCACTCGCTAAAAGTATGGTCAATTGGGTCAAGTTTGACGGTTAACAGGTGAATTCTTTCTTTTAACTTGTAGCGGGGAACCAGTTATAATGGTTTGACAGTTAACCGGTTGTAAAAAACACCAAAGTTTGTTGCCCCCCCCCTTTGGATTTTTTACTGGGTGTGGATGTCCTTAAGAATGATGCTCATTATTGTCATAGAGGAATATATATTTGATTTGTTGACATGCATTCAGAATTAAGACCTACCATTCAAATTAATCTATTGTTTTTACAAACTTAAATTTTTTCACTAAAAGTGAACAATTTTTCCAACAAAATTCAATAATTTATTTTCATGATGAACAAATAAAGTTAATTCACCTTCACTTTCAATATCAATTTTGAGATTCACATTTAATTAAGTTGAATATTGCCCAAAATCTTTGTAATACTCTTCATTTATTTATAAATATGAATCCAAATGTTATCAAATACTTAATTTGTCGCTTTATATGATGATTTATGCAGACAACAGGATGAGCAATAAACCATTGTTTGTTAGCATTCAAATTTTTCTTGCTTATATGTTTTTTTACTGTCTTTTTGCTATTTTTATATATTATTTTAGGAGATGAAGGTTGGAATTAGTCAAGCTTCCATCTTTGCAGTCTTCCATTCTGATGCAGAAGATTTCTTCAATGTCACTAACAGCTTATCAAAGGTAAGCATATTATGATGTTTTTCCCAAAACCTTGACATTCTTAGTAAAGATTGCATTATTTGCCTACAAGACCTGGAATGGATTACTACCAGCTGCCTTTGACTATTTTTTAACCAGTAACAGAGATGTACATAATCATAACACGAGGCATGCTAATCATGCCCACTATAATCTCTACAATACCACCATTGGAACTTTAAGCCTACAAAACCGTGCAACAAAAACATGGAATCTTATAACGAACGATTTAAAGAGTAAAAAGTCAGTCACATCCTTTAAGAAGTGGTTTTTTAAAGAAATAATAGCTAGTTACTGACTACTACCAAATTATAACTGTATGTAATTACTATATATATATTGAACATTTAATTTGTATTTATATTTATGTATATGTATTTATACAAATATATATATATATATTTTTTTTCTTTTCTTTTCTTTCTTCAGGGAGTCTTCCACATTGTTAAGCTTTTAAGCTTTATGGAAGACTTCCCTCCACTTTGTACTTTTGTGGCAAAACAAATCAATAAATTCTTTCCCTACCATGCAATTTATGCGTAGAAACAAATATTTTCTTTGGAATTGCTTTCATTTTCACCACAACATACTTTTAATACTGCAAGAGAGTATGTTGCTGGAAAATAGGGGGTGGGGTGCAGGAGAAGTCTTTATGGTAAACTTGGAGGGTATTATCATGTATGTCTGTCACAGGTTTTATACTCTATTGGTGATGGTTGCCAAATGCTATGCATTTGGGTGATATTTATGCAGACATATAGAACAAATTCTTTTCGATCTCTTCTCACAGAAGGACAAATTTTACTCAAACCCATCGGCATGTCGAATGTAAGAATCGATTTATTGTTTGTTCATGATGGTAGAAAAGTCCCTTCAGACTTTATTATTTCATATTAGTAACTAGTATATGTATACATATTATTAATATAAAATAAGCATGATTTGACATTTTTTTCTTTCTTCACTTTTATTCCATTTTTTCAGGTTTGCACAGATTTAGCTGATCCCAAAGCCAGACTGAATGATATTGCGATAAGTCTGTTCTCACCGTTTAGTCCAATGCTGGGGATGAGAGCTAACACAAACCAGGTATTTAGTTAATGTAATCCATGCATTACAGCTCTTCTCTATCGAATGAGTAGACCAGGAGTTCCCTAACTGGGGTGCATGAACCCCCAGGGGGTGCGTGAGTCCATCCCAGGGGGTTGGTGAGACGTTTCTGAAAGTCAAAACTAGAGTACTTTTTGTTGAACTAAAATCTGATATATCATAAAATTGAGTAATGTACAAAAGTCATACCTATCGACAACTCTACAATATTACACTAGGAACTTGATCATTTACGAAGCACTGTTATGCATATTATAGTATAATAATGACTCAGATCGTGTCTCGAAAATTCGGGGGTTTGTGGTCAACTCTGACATCCACAGGGGGTTCGTGGGGGGATAAAGTTAGGGAAATCCTACATTAGACTTTTACTTTTAAACTATTTTCCTGAGGGCATAACTTAATATTCTATATATACAAAAATGCAGCAAGATGCTATACAAATGCAATTATGTATCACATTTTTCTTTGAGTTATTGAGAACCATATCATTAAAACGAATATATATATATATTTTGGAGAAATTTGTGAAATTCAAAACTGCTGCACAAACGGTGAATGCTAATTCATTCCCCATTTGGTATCTTTGAAAATTTCTTCAGTCGGAGAGTGAAATTGAAATATAGAGAAAAGGGGGAAAATAAAAATTGAGGAAAATTTCCACAAACCCATTGAAAACTCATCTATAAAACTTGAAAATAAAGTAAGTGGTTAGTCCACTTTAAAGAAACCACATCGGTTACTTGGCCAAAGCCAGGAATGATGTTGTCCCTCCCAACCATGTTTGTGGATACTAGGATATTCTTTTTGACCGACTCTTATAGTGATAGGACTTTAACAAAATTGAAACACTCGCCTACTTCCACCAAAGTTATCACAAATTACAAATGTAGATAAAAAATAATCTTTTTTTCCCATGAGACTTTAGTCGAGATATTATTAATGAAGGGCCTTAATATATTTCATTTCTAATGAATCATGCATTTTCTATGATATTTATTCACACATGTTTGTATAATGCAATTGTCTAAAAGCAAAAATGGAAAAATTTGAGATTTTATTTTTGTTTTACCTTGCTTTTCCTATTCCTCGCAAGGTTGAAAAGCACATGGAACACAAACCGTTTTATATCGAGACAAAGTTAGATGGAGAGAGAATTCAACTACACAAGGATGGAGATAAATTCAAGTACTTCTCGAGAAGGTATAACAAAACCTTTTGGCAAATTTAAACAAAAAAAAGGTTGTGGACCAGGAAGGCACATGGGCCCATTCTTGGGCTATCGGTATGGTTGAATACGGTACATAAGAGAGCCATCTTTAAAAATAATAATAATGCCCTTATTATTGCCAATTTACCGTATAAACCGTATTTACCGTGTAAACCGTATTTACCATGTAAACCGTATTTACCGTGTAAACCGTATTTACCGTGTAAACCGTATTTACCATGTACACCGTATTTACCGTGTAAACTGTATTTACAGTGTAAACCGTATTTACAGTGTAAACCGTATTTACCCTGTAAACTGTATTGACTGTGTAAATCATATTTACTGTGTAAACCGTTTTTACCGTGTAAACGTGTTATGTGTAAACCGTTTTACTGTGTAAACCACATTTACTGTGTAAACCGTATTTACCGTGTAAACCGTATTTACCGTGTAAACCGCATTTACTGTGTAAACATCCTTCATTTTTTTTCCACTTCTTCAGGTCACATGACTACTCATCATCTTTTGGGGAATCCCCATTATCGGGAAGTTTGACACCCTTCATCGCGAATTGTTTCAAAAGGTAATAAAAATTTCATATAATTTACGGATTATATCAGTGTGATGTATTAGTATTGATCAAACCCTATGATGTTTCAACGTTCAAGAGATGACGAGGAAATAGTTGATAGAGAGATCCAACATGAAACTAAGAGATGTTTGTGTGAGGGGAAGTATAGAAAGGGGGAATAGAAGTTAAGTTTCTGTTTTAGGTTTGGGTGCCAAATTTATGTCAAATGCCTTTTCACACCAAGTTCCAGTTCTCTTGAAGTAGGATAACTTGTAATTGGTCCAAATCAAGCTTCCTTTCAAGAGGATTTCATCGAGTTGAATATTTTTTATCAAATCATTTAATATTCTATTTAACCAAATTTTTTTTGATCTTCGTTTCTCCTATATCTTCAGTATTTGAAATGGGATTTGTCCAGCAAGCTAATAAATTACATTTTTTTGAGTTTTTGTTTGAAATAGTATAGAAAAGTAGTACCAAGATTATGCCAAAAACAAGAAAAAAAGAATCAGAAATAGGCATTCACTTGGCTTGAAAGTATGTTCAAGAAGGGTTAATAATAGATCCAATCAGGACAAAATTATTGTAATTTTGTACAAGATGTAAACTTAATTATTTCCAGTCTTTATTTCTCCACTCACAATCAGAAGCTGGGATAAGTCAAAAGGGGTTAGGGAATAGGAAAAAAGTGGAGGTGGGTGGAGGGTGGGGGATAGAGATCAACATGTTGTCAGGAATGTCAGGAAATTTACAGTTTAGATTCTATAATAAATATCCTGTAACAAGGACTTGGCTACCAAGTTTTTTTTTAAGTATTATGAAAATATTTTTATATTTTATGGCATCTGTACAAGCAAATTTCTCTCCCATCTTGCAGTGATGTGCAGAATTGTATCTTGGATGGGGAGATGTGTGCCTACAATACCAAGACAGACTCATTGATGTAAGTAATATTATATTTAAGGTATAGAGTGTCATCATTTGTAATGTAACATCGTTTTCCATACAATTACACTTTGTACTCATGTTTTCTTTAATAAGGTGCTCAACTTCAAAAAAATAAATAAATAAATAAATAAATAAATAAATAAAATAAAATAATAATAGATAAGAAAGCAATGGCCAAGAATGTTGTCTCATTAATGAACAGAAAGCAAGCAATCTATTTCACTTCAATTATTAATTAAGTAATTAACTTTGGAAGATGGAGATGGTTGGACAGGAAGGCATTTAGTAGTTTAAAAGGCATTGAAGACTCGCCCCAAACCGCGTGCCGCCCTCTGCAAAAGTTAACTTTCCGTTGCTTGCAAGTGAAGTTTTCTTCTTGTCGCTACAAAATGCAGACAGTAATGAAACGTGATACCTTGTTATCTTTTATCTAGACCTGAGATGTCCATCGCTGCTATGTACACTGTGTCGTGGGTATTGACCGTAGCTGTATGTATTGACCGAACACTAGTGTCTAAATACCGACGGAAGCAAGCTGTGTGTGTATTTTTGGGGATCGATGGTGGTGTCTAACACTTCTGTTACACCTCACTTAGTAACTAGGTCAGATAACCGTCATGAGACGTTTCTTTGTGCGCAAGTCTTCACTCCCTTTAATATCCTATGTAATGCTTTAGTTACTTGCTTTTACTGTCTAGTCCATCGTTATAAAGTTATAAATGCTTCATGGAATCATGCAGGAACATCTGTAACTTCTTATTCCTGTATTTTACCTCGTCAGTTCCAAAGGTGAAAACTTTGATGTGAAGGCACTCCGAGATGAGGAAGGTAAGATCGTTCATTAGTTCTATGAATTCACACCTATCTCTGTACATTTATAGATTTATTTGCAAACAATTTTTAAGCTTTTTTGTGTCTTGGCTTTTTGTTCTCTATAGTAATCCTCATAGTCATACACATAAAAATGATTTCTTGTAGAGACTAGGTTTTTTTTACTTTTTATTTTTTTATTTTAATTTGTTTAGAATTTGGATTTATAAATTTGAATTTTTTTTCCCCCAGTATAATAAATATTCAAGCTCACAATAAGAAGAATGAAAAACTAAAAATTTCCTATTAAATTAATAAGAGACTCTGAACCTGAAGTATGGTAGGACATTAAAAACAGTGATAATGGTCTTATTAAATGAGCAGTGTGCTGGCTGCAACAGTTGTAAGGGCTTTATATCTTTTGTGTACAATCAGCTTAAATGATGGTGGAGGGGTGGAGGAAAGAAGTATGGAATCCAGCATAAGGGATGCTGTATGTTATGTGATACCTGAACATTAATGATTGAAAACAATGGTTCTTTAGCAAATCTGAGGTTGATGCTACTAATGTTTGTGATTCAAATTTTTCATTTTTGTGAGGTTGAAATTTCATTCTAGTTTGCTAAGTCAAAAAAAAAAAAAAAAAATAAATAAAAAAATAAAAAATAAATAAATAAATAAAAATAAAAATAAAAGTTTGCTAAGTATCAGCTCATTATCCCTATCTGTCGAATATTCAGGTATCCAAGTCTGTTACTGTGTGTTCGACATACTGATGTTCAACGGAGAGAAACTAGCCAACCGACCGGTACGCGAACGTTTAACATATGTAAAGAAGTAAGTATTGAATTTTCAGGAAAATAGGAATGTCCTTCCTTTCTGATAATTTTGTGTTTCACGGTCTTTGTTTTGTCTCAAAGCTAGAGCGTTTTATGATTACTGAAAATTTAGATATGTTCCTGGTTATGAACTGTTCATACTGTCAGTAAGATTGCTTGGAAGCATGATATAGGACAGTACAAAGTGCTATTAGCATTGAAAAATTTTCAACGACTGGCTTCACCATAAATGAACAAGTTTTAATAAAATAACATTTTTACAAATTTTGATATATAGTAACACTATTGTTTAAAATTTTATTGCATTTCATTATAAACATTCATAGATAAAAATGTTCTTCTCATTTTTCATTTTCATATTCATACGTGGTAAAAGTCACTCAGCCAGAATCTTCCAATGCTTACACCACCCCATACTCTCCTTCCATATCATGTTTCAAAGCACTCATACTGACAGTATAAACAGTTCCTAATCTTTATTGGATGGAAGCAAACCTATTCGTACTGCTCATACTGTCAGTACGAGTGCTTTGAAAGCTTGACATGGGAAGTACAGTTTATAAAAAAAGTGTCCCAACTTATGTGATCATGAATATTCATTTAAACCCTCCTCACATTACTGTCATTCCAAAAAAAACTGATTATACTCATTGTAAACCAAAAGGAATATTAATTTATGATAATAGCTATCTTGAAAAAGAACTTTGCAGATATGTTTTAATGGAATATCTTGCTTTTTTGCTTTATTTCAACATTTACAAAAACATTTAGATAAAAAAAATTACCCAACCTCTGTGATTCTATCCATCTCTGATTTCAGGGTCTTTCATCCCGTGCCAGGACGATTTCAAATCGTGGAACAGAAACAGGCTTCTACAAAGTGAGTTAATCTATTTCCAGTACTTATTTTTATGTTTCTGAAATATTTCTTCATCGTTCTACTCAGTGACACAAATTTTTTCATGTTTTGTTTGCAATTCTCTGTGAGTGAAATACAACTCTGTGTGTGTCTTTCATTGGTCGAAACTTTGCGTTATTCTGATTGTGAATTCAATTGGTATTCACTCATATGCCTCTTTCTAAACTAAGATATCTACATAGGGTGCAAGAATTGAATTCTCAGGGATTTCGTAAAGATTTCTGTTTAACTCAGCCCCAGATATTTGTTTCTTCCAACAAAGTTTTATAGAATCAACTTTGGTTTCGTTCACAAAATCTTTGATGTATGAGGCACGGTCTCATTGTTCACGGTGCAAATTTGAAGGACTAAATTAAGAAAATAATCAAAGAAAACATGTTTCTCGAGGGACCTATGCATATCCATAATGGACAGTACTTTCATCAAGTTATCGGCAAACTGTGAATAATAGAAAAAATCCCACACGTAGGTAACTAATGTCGGTTGGATATACTGCAAGTGTTTGACATGATGTCCATACTGCATGCTCAGTTGCGAGAGATTTAACTGGTCATATAATATCATCGTGTGATCTGGTTTTCACAGATCGGAAGTCGTCGACGCTCTAAACGAAGCCATTGATTTACACGAGGAGGGGATAATCATCAAACATCCAGATTCCACTTACAGACCTGATAAAAGGAAAGGTTAGCACACGGTCTCACTTTTATCCACAGTGTCATTTCTGATATCCAATGTTCTCTTAACGTATTGCAGGGATGTGCCCAGGATTTCCTGAGTGCCAGGTATACTGATCGAAGTACTGGGGGAGGTGTCTAAGGGGGAGGGGGTGTCCCCCTCCCTTTGAGAAATTTATCGATTTTTGAAGGTGCTCAGATGCCAAATTCTGGCACTTGTGTAGCTTTTTAAGCATACACAAGTACTAGTTTTGCTAACAATTTACAATTTTTAATTTTTTTTTTAGTGAAATATATTACGTACCTGGTAAAAGTTATTAGTTTGTTTCAAAGAGATTTTACAAGGGACCGAATGAGAGCCGTAAATAATGTTTCTCGCATGCGTAACTGATGCATTATAAGTCTGTATGATTTTGGCATAGGCTAGGCTCAATTTATGTTGAATATATTGTTAGGTATGTCGGGATTTTAGATGAAAATAGTGCTGGGCGGGATTCACGATTTTTAAGACAGTGCTGGGCAGTAATTTTTAGTGCTGGGTGGGGCCGCCCAGTGCCGCCCAGCGTGGGCACATCCCTGGTATTGTAAAGGCTATAGCAAGATAAACAACATTACTGTGCTTCAGTTTACCTCAGCCATATTCCTTTATGAGAAAATTGAGGAAATGAAGAAATTTTTTTTTTTAAAACTTTTTTTACCGAAAGTAATTAAAATGACAAAGCAGTAGAATATTATACCATCTGTTTTTTGGAGATAGCATTTTCTTGTTTAATTTTCTTTTGTTTTTATACTTCTCATTATTTTGCTAAATATTTCTATCTTAGTAAAGATTGTGTTCTAGTTTTATACTGTCAGTGCTGGGTGTGTATTTGAATATGATGTTTGTTGCTTATTGTACAATGAACTGATATGATGGATGCATGGTGAATATCATGGTACATAGTCTAATGCCTTTCACTTTTGCTATATTTTTTGGCCCTGTCGGTACCAAACTTCATCTAATCCTTTTCTTAGGGATTCTCCACAATGTAGGAAAGTAACTACCTACTTCACATATATTTACACCCAAAAAAAAAAAAAAAATTCACATATTTCACATTTGTATCTAATTTCTGTGCTCCTGTTCTGCTGTTTCTAGAATTTTTTTCTTTTTTGGTGACTTGAAATTATTTCTTGGCATTATTTTATTGGTAGTTACATTATAATACTACGTCACTAGTTGCTTAAATTTTGACTGTAGATAATTTTTGTTTATTGGTTATAGTTTCAATCTGATAAAATTTTGTTTGTCAACAGGAAGTGGGTGGCTAAAAATCAAACCGGAGTACATTGATAATCTCATGGATGAGTTGGATCTCCTTATCGTGGGCGGCTACTTTGGTAAAGGGGTGAGTGGGGTCTGTATGTCACAGGTAAAAGGGTAAGGGAAGGGGCACACATCACAGGTAAAGGGGTAAGGGAGGTGCACATTACAGGTAAAGGGGTAAGGGTGGTGTTCACATCACAGGTAAAGGGGTAAGGGAGGTGCACACACCACAGGTAAGGGGTGAGTGGGGCTGCATGTCACAGGTAAAGGGGTAAGGGAGGTGCACACATCACAGGTAAATGGGTGAGTGGGCTGCACATTACGGGTATAGGGGTAAGGGAGGTGCATACACCACAGGTAAGGGGTGAGTGGGACTGCATGTCACAGGTAACAGGTTAAGGGAGGTGCACACATCACAGGTAAAGGGGTGAGTGGGTCTGCATGTCACAGCTAAAGGGGTATTAAGGGAGGTGCACACATCACAGGTAAAGGGGTGAGTGGGGCTGCATGTCACAGGTAAAGGGGTAAGGGAGGTGCACACATCACAGGTTAAGGGGTAAGGGAGGTGTACACATCACAGGTAAAGGGGTGAGTGGGGCTGCACATTACGGGTATAGGGATAAGGGAGGTGCACACATCGCAGGTAAAGGGGTGAGTGGGGCTGCATATTAAAGGTAAAGGGGTGAGAGGGGCTGCACATTACCGTGAAAAGGCGTAAGGGAATTGCACATTGGAAGTAAAGGGGTAAGGGAGGTGCACTTTACAGGTAAAGGGATAAGGGGGCTTCACGGTAAAGATCACAGTCAGGTGTACCTAAGAGAATTATGGGAGGTACATGATACAGGTAATAGCAGGGTTTTCGTTAGTAGCCGGGACCCGGGTCAAATGACCCGCCTACTGCACGTACATGACCCGGCTACTTTGCGACGCTCAAAAAAAAAAAAAAAAAAAAAAAATGACGAAAAAAATCGAGAGGAATAAATACCCACAACCAGGTCAGGTGTGATAGCTACCTCCCTAGGCTCCATGACCCGAGTGTTGATAAAAAAATTGAGGAGAAAAAAAGAAAAATAGGACAGAAGAAAGGGGTGTTTGGGAGGGGGCAATATCATTGACCAAACAGCTGTATATTGCACCATTTTGCATCTAGAGACTTTTTAAATTGCAATTTTCCGGCAAAGGGGAGGGGGCACCCCATCCCCTTAGACCCCTCCCCCATGTCAGCGTACAGACAGTCCCGCATACTTTTCAACTTGACCCACCTACTACATTTCTTAACAAAAACCCTGAATAGGGTAAGTGAAGTATAATGTACATATAAATGATATAGTGAGCTGCATGTTAGACAGAAATGGATATTGATGCACTTTACAGATAAAGGGGTAGGAGAATTAATTGCACATGAGAAGTAAATGGGTGAGGTGCACATCACAGGGAAAGGTGTAAGAGAGGTGCACGTCTCAGGTAAAGGGGTAAGCAGGTTCACATCACAGATAAAGGGGTCAAGGGGTAAGGGGGTGCACATCACAGGTAAAGGGGTAAGGGAGGTGCACATCTCAGGTAAAGGGGTTAAGAGGGTGCACATCTCAGGTAAAGGGGTAAGGGAGGTGCACATCACAGATAAAGGGGCAAGCAGGTGCAAATCACTGATAAAGGGGTAAGGGGTAAGGGGGTGCATATCACAGGTAAAGGGGTAAGGGAGGTGTATATCAAAGGTAAAGGGGTAAGGGAGATGCACATTACAGGTAAAGGGGTCAGGGAGATGCACATTACAGGTAAAGGGGTATAATGAGATACACATTACAGGTAAAGGGGTAAGGGAGGTGCACATTAGGGATAAACAGTGCAGTGAGGTGTACCTAACAGAATTATCCAGGTGCATGATACAGGATAAAAGGTATAGTGAGGTGAACATAACAGATAATGGGACAAATCAAGTGCCTGTTAGACACAAATGGTTAAGTGAGATGCACTTTACAGATAAAGGCTAACTAAAGTGCAAATTATAATTAAAGGGGTCAAGTATAAGTTTGTGTCTTTACAGAAAAAAATGGAATTTTGAGTTACACATTACAGATGAAAGGTTAAGTGAGGTATAAATTAACAAATGATAGGTCAAATTAGGCGTAGATTACAGGTATGGAAATTACATGAGTTTGTACTGATTGGATAAGATTTTATCAGTGAGGTACACATCACAGACAGAGGGCTTAAAGGCATTGAAGACTCGCCCAAAACCGTGTGTGGCCATCTGAATAAGTTAACTTTCTGTTGCTTGCAAGTGACGTTTTGTTCGTGTCGCTACAAAATGCAGACAGTAATGAAACGTGATACCTTGTTATCTTTAGATGGACCTGAGATGTACATCGCTGTATCGTTTATACACTGTGCTGTGGGTATTGACCGCAACTGTATGTACTGACTGTACACTAGCATCTAATTAACAATGGTAGCAAGCGTGCGTATTTTCTGGGATCGATGGTGGTGTCTAACACTTCTGTTACACCTCATTCGAAACTAGGTCAGATTACCGGCATTAGACGTTTCTTTTTGCGCGAGTCTTCACACCGTTTAAATGAGGTGTCTATCATATCATCATTATGAGGTGTTTTTTAACATTCTATTATATTTCCAGATAAGAGCACAGATGATCTCCCACTTCATGTTAGCCGTTGCCATACCACCCAGAGAGGGCCAACACCCTACAGTCTTTCAATCGTTCACCAAAGTAAGCAGATGGGAGATTGAGGGGTGTTGGTGGGGTAGAGTGGGGTGGAGTGGTGGGGTTGGGGGCTCTGAAGGTAGGGAAGGGGATGATGATACAGTGTGATATAAAAAGGCAGTCATTTACCGAAGTATGCAAGTGCTATCATTTCTCTAAGAATGAGGGGAGGGTTTTAGGGGTGAACAGAGTGAGAGCTTTGAGGTGAAGGGTGATGAGTGAGGGCGCTATACCGATATAGTCAAACATTAAGGAACCAGCATATACGTCATCTGCTGATCGTAGTTATCTGTCAGTTTTTACCAAGACCACTCAAAGTTGTTTGCGTTTACCCTTCATTATTTTGAACTACTTTTGTTCAACTTTTAAAGATCGAACGTGTCTTGCAAAAGTATCATTAAAGTAACTTTTTGGGTAAAATGTTACTCTAGGTTGTTAAATCGGTCGATATTTGTCCCATGGTCTGAACCAGTTACCGTAAGGTTTGAAAATGCTACTGAATAAAAGAAAATTAAAAAATAGTTGAAATAGAGACTGAAGTTGCCTTGTTATCAGCTTTGCAAATTTTCGGGAGAACGAATGCAAATTGGGAGTGGTTTGCAGTGTTTTTTATTACTAATTTTTAGAGAACTGTCTTGTGGCTGGTTTTTAGTATTTTTAAATAAATAAATAATTAAAAAAAAAAAAAAAAAAAAAAAAAAAA
>JAIPMN010003340.1:1786-19094 GCA_020650975.1 Apostichopus californicus | reverse complement strand
TTTCTCCCTTCCTTTTAAATCTGTGACTGTGGGCTACCCTCATTCTGAATTAACTCCCCAATGCAATCGACTAGATACATCAATCTCCACATATTAGGTTCCCCCATCATCTCCTCCTCTCCACCACACAGATCTTCCTTCCCTACAAACTTTCCTTCCCTACATATCAGGTAATGACAACATGCAAGATTTTACAACCCTATTTTGCAAGGTGCCAAAGTGTCTGAATTCAAAACTTGAAAAATACTTCACTACTCACCACTATATGTTATACTATTTTACTGCAAATAGCATTTGCAATATTTGTCAATATTTGTCAATATTGAAATAGCATTAAAAAATGTATTGAAATGTTACTTTAAAACACTGTCTTAAGAACAAAGAGAGGACAGCTCACCAGAAAGTTGATCTTTATGAGATGCTTCTCGGGTTTCTTCGGCAGAATCATTTCCATCTGAGGTCGTTGGAATGTCGCTACCGTTGTGGTCAAAACCGAGCCTTTCGGTTTATGCTGGGGAGCGTTGCTCTTCACTTGGACGGATGACGAGCTTAGAGCCAGCCTTGTGATTGGTCGTCGATCAATTGGAACATCCTGAAAAAGAGTAGTTCAAACGTCTTCTGTATTTAGCCGTGAGGTATTCATCCCCAAAAGAGACTCATTTCTAAACCTCGGTCGCACATTGCCCGACTGAACACAACCAGACCTAGTTTTCCATATTCATCAAGACCCTCTAGTTTTACGACTGACCCTACAAACTGAAAAACTGGTGATTGCTCACGAAAAACTGTTTTTTTTGTTAACAACCAGTGTTACATTTGTTAACAATCCATGTTAACAATGATGTTAACAATGATGTAACACTGACAAAACTGCTGATTGCTCAAATAAAATTTTTCTTGTTAACAACCAGTGCTACTTTAAGTAACATGGAAACTTGCTTCCCTGTGATTGGTTTACATTTGTTACAACTAGGCAGTTTTAGTCGTGTATAACCGCACACTGTCAAGTTCAGCCAGTCAGTGAAACATTACATGTCGAGTTTCCGCAAAACTGACAAAAATCTTGAACCTAACCTTAGAGTTAAACAGCCTTGTTGAAGGTCAAGGTCCTCTCACACAACTTTACACAACACTAATCACTGGTCATCAGTAGCTTGTCACACCCACACATCATCAAACTGTGCACAATTCAAACAATCTCTCCCGGGGCACTATAGCGCACAACAACTATGTGTGCCCTGGGGGACTTCCAAATAGGGTGCACCCACAAACAGCGCACGCAACCATATTTACAAGCTACCTCGCAAGTCCCTATTAATACACACGGCTTGTCACACCCACACATCATCAAACTGTGCACAATTCAAACAATCTCTCCCAGGGCACTATAGCGCACAACAACTATGTGTGCCCTGGGGGACTTCCAAATAGGGTGCACCCACAAACGGCGCACGCAACCATATTTACAAGCTACCTCGCAAGTCCCTATTAATACACACGGCAATGGAGAAAAAGTGCTTTGCCCAAGGGCACAACGTAACGATCTGGCCAGGACTCGAACCTGCAAACCTTAGCTTGCCAGTCAATTGCCTTCACCACTTAACCACAACAGTCTCACAAGCACATGTTCCTACACACATGCACACTGCCAGCCTATCCTCAAATCTTCATTGTCACGCACAAGGTTCAATTGTACAGTGTGAAACTGTATTTAAAAACTTACTACTATTCACTGTAAGCAACAACATGCTTTTCTTAGCAAAATTTATAAGCCAAGATACTACTTTTTCATACGGTTCACTAAAGTAATGCAAACATTATCACATAATATACTCTCTACCAAAGGGTTGCAGTTAACAGTGAATGGGCCTTACAAGGTAACGAGACAACCCCTAATTAATGTGTGCAAACTATATACAGAACTAAAGTTTCAGATCTTTTTATTATTATCAAATTATGAGAATATTAAGGCTGTGTAAACACAGACTTAAATAAACAATCTTTGCATTTGTAAAGCGCAATATCTCGAACAAATGTTTGTTGTAACAAATCTCTCACCCCTCTCTCACCCCCAATCTCTCACCCCCAAATCTCTCACAGAGTTGTTGACAATTGACAATTCATAATCATGGACGTTAAATATGAATGTAAGAGACTGACTTCGGTCAGCTTGCGGCTTTGATAAGCCAATGAGGCTTCTTCGCAAGTTCCTGCTTGCAGGAGGATGTAAAATACATAAACTCTCACCCCAGAAACGTCCTTCATTCTGACCACTTTCCGATTCGTAGGTAGCTTGACACGGGTCTTCCTCGGGGGCTCTGCGGCCTGCGCAGAGGCGGAGGAGGAGTAAATATTTGCCTGGGGTTGATGGATGGGTGGTGAGGTCATAATGCCATCCAAGGGACTATTAATCGGCGGTGAGGTCAACTGGTGAGGTAGTAGAGGGACGAAGTTGTCCAAGTTCGATGGCAGCGAATTTCTCTGAATCTGTAGCATGTTCTTCCTGTTTGCTCGTCGGATCACATTTCCCACCCGTCCTCCTGCCCCTCCATCTTGTATGTTCTCCTGACCCTTGGCCCGCAGCGAAACTTTCATATTTTTGCAACGGCGCATGCTGTGAGCAAAGGAAAGAATCACCAAAGAGATGTTTTAGGACAACAATCGAGGCCACAGATTGAAGGCAATACCTGTCATACTACAGAAAGGTGTAGTCTTCTTACGCCAAGTAACTTGGGTGTCTTTTAGAAACTACACAACATCCTTATTCAATTTGTTGCCATCTGGTTGCTAAATTATGGCAAATAATACCAAACCTTCCAATTCGAATTCAAAACTAAAAACGATCAACTTAACACCACGTACATTTCTAAAAGGTTTTACATTATTCCATCCAATTCTTGAATTTTCCACTCAGATTCTTTCTGACATTCAGTATGCAAAAGTAAAGTTGTAAACTGAAGATTTTATTAATCTTTCACAATAATGTCACAATAATGAACTCTTCTCTCGCGTGATAGTTTTAACCAATAAAAAAAACAATGCAGCTATGAAGCAGGTTTTTAAACTCATTTTGATAAATGTTTCAATGAAATTTGAGGCCCATTTCTAATAAAAAATATAGGTAATCAGATGGATTAGTCAAATTTCATTTCAAAGGATAACAAAAATGTAGAAAATATACAATTTTCCAATTTAAAAGTGTTAAGCACTACAATGCAGAGGTTCGGGCCAAGCAATACGGAGCACAGAATCAAACATGTTAAGAACTTGCACAGGGAACCTTAACGTGATCAACAGCACTTCTTTTGAGTAACACTCGTAAGATCGGAAAAATTTCAAAACAAACCATAAAAGGCTACTTTTCTTCAAGGGGGCGGGGGGGTGGTTATTGCTGTTTAATTTCCCTTTCAGAGTAAATGGTTCACAGATCTCTGGCCCTATCACACCTGAGCATATTCTACGTCTCCTAATAAAGTGGTATCTCACTAATATTCCAAAGATGTGAAAACCTCAAAGAGAACCCAGGTGAAAAATGTATCCAGTGGTTGTGAATATCTAGTATGTAAACTGACACTGAAGTAACAGTTTAATTTTAACGGCAGGAAGAAGGGGAAGTGATAGGAATACAGACGGCAAGATTGCCGTTGGTGCCATTGGTTGATTCCGGCCCAGATTAAAGTACTCACTTGCACGCCTGTTTCTTGGTGCCCGGTCCACCGTACTTCTTCATGTCCCTGAAAAGACAAAATGAAAGCAATTTTGTCACAAATTGTGAAAGGGAAGTGAAATTTGAAAGTGAAAGACCATGAAATGCTTTCCAGATCAGAAGTCAGTAGAAAGGCATAACCTGTTGGAGTGATTTCAAAGACCAATGCTGGGATGCCTGGGAGGAGGGAGAAGGGAGGGAGAAGGGGAGGGAGAAGGGGAGGGAGAAGGGGAGGGAAGGTAGGGAAGGTGGGGAGGGGGGTAGAAGGGATGGAAACTTGACTCAATTTTGAGGTCCTGTCGGACCAATGTGTTTTTAGTTTGCTTTTTTTTCCATCCATTTCCTCTTTACTCTCCATTTCGTAGTAGTAGTAGCTGTGTGTGTTCAACATTTTTCCTTTCTTGTCATTCAATGTTTTCTATATCAATAGTCAAGTCAAATCAAAATCAAATCAAACTTACTTGCAGCTGTCACAAACTTGACAGTTTTCTGTGAACATACAACCCTCGCACACCCCGCAGCGTACGGTCCTTTTCATCGACTTCCCGCTCTGGTTCTTGATTTTCGGTTCAAAATCTCCGCCTGGAAAATTTGGTTCCATCCAGTAATCCCCAGCGTACTTTTTCGACTGCTGCCTGCCGGCTCGCCTCGGTGACGTTAATCCCTTGCCTTGAAGATTAGAAACAGAAGCTCATCTTTTGAGTGGTGAAAACTTGCAACGTTTTTGAAAATAACTTTTTGTTAAAATGTCTCATTGAACAAAAAGAAGTATAGCAGATCAAATATAGCATAAATGTAAACTTAAATAATGGCCTATCCATGTTGCTGAGAATAAAAGTGATTGTTATTAAAGTTAAGCCCACTGACGAACATTTCCATATTTTTTTTTTCATTTTTATTTGGGGGGGGAGGGGAAGGGGGAGGGGGACAGTAAAATATGTTGATTTTACCTTACCTTTTTAAAATGATATAAAAAATATTTCACATTGCCTATTTGCCCCCCCCCCCATTTACCCAATGCTAACTGCTCACCACTCAACTCTGTGATGTCATCTGGGCCGTACTGAGCGGGGGACTGTCGCAGCGCTACGGCCGCCCTCCGACAGACGTGTTTTATTCTCGGACCGCCTGCACCCCTGATGATTATTTGTTTCACTGCAATTTCTTTCTTCTGCATAGAAACAGAAAAACAAAGTAATAAAAAAATATGGGCAACAAATTAATCTTGCAGGTCGTCACAGTGATATTTTGTACACAGCGGGGGTTGACTCAACGCATAAAAGAATGTTCTCACTACTACGAATACAAAATGGAAATAATTTCAAATAAAGCATCATATTGGAAATAATAATGATGATAATACAAAGGGTTCATGTAGTGTCAAACCATACAACAAGAAGTAGTTGCTCTAGGTGCTTAACAAAACAAGTCAATCTCAATCAAAGGAACAAGGAAAGAAATGAGTCTTTAGGTAAATCATAAACGTAGAAAGTTAAGATCAATATCTGGTAGCTAGTTGGTTCCACGGATAAGGAGCAGAGTGGTTAAAACATCGGGTCAATCCATGCCAAATCAACAGTGGCCTCCACGTCGAACCCTCTCAGAATCGCCTGAAATGGATATGGTGTCTTGCCATATGTCTCAAAGGATGAAATTGGGCAAAAAAAATGTTGAAAACTTTTGGTTGCTAGGATATGGCCCCACCTAGCAACCAAATCCAGATTGCATTTTAAGAGCCCTAAATTTGTGTGAAATTTGGAGGCATCTTTTGCATAAATGTAAAGTATTTTATGTCTGATATTGCAGATATTGTGGAAGACGTGACCAGTCTTCGAATTAAGCTAATTTTGAGGAAAATTTACGGTAAGCAATTAAAACGGCAGAAAATGAGATAGGGGGATTTTCTGGCCCTACTTTGAGGGTGCTCTATATTCACAAGCAAAGGCATGTTTGAGTTTTCATCTGCATATGATCCTTCCACATCGACCCAAAAATCTGTTGATTTGGCATGGATTGACCCATATGCATATATGCTTTTAAGCATGGATTGGGAAGAGAATGGTAGGCCTTGGCAGAGGAATGAAGACAACAGGCAGGAGACAAAGGGAGAGAGTACCTGTGAGATAAATACAGACTTTTCCAAATCATGAGGAAAGAAAGTTAGCAGGAGAATATAAATTTAATTCCGTCTCTAATAGGAAGCCGGACCTACATATTCATTGTTCATCTGTATTATTGAAATAGTCAATTACAAGTAGACCCCATAGAAAATGGCCACAGAGAATGTATATTTCGTTTTTTTGGAAATCCATTATTCAGTGATATTCAGCTTATATCTCTTGCTCTACTGATGAAGAAGAAACCTCGCTCTAAGGTTCCACTTCTCAGATTACTTGGGTTTTGCAAACCTCGCAGACCCAAAAATGAAATTGAGAACTTATCTAAGTGAAATGAATAAGTTTAAAAATTGTGTATCTTAGCAACAGAACGAGTTATCAAAATGATAGTTGATCAGATGTATTTCATTTTACTTGCAGCTGCATTACAGCGAGTAAAAATCTTGTTAACTCTTTAAAAGATTAAAATTAGTTTTCTACAAACCCTTGGTTTCTTCTCCTCTTCTGGTGAGCGGTCTGCTCTTTGTGCTTCCGCCATCTGTTTGTGGACTGTGGGGGGAAAAGGAAGATGACAAATTGACTTGTTACTGTACATCAAGTTTCTTACCCCTGGAGTGTGATTTACCCCCCACCCCTCCTTGCTTAAACACCTACCCCTCCCAAACATCCAGCTGTGATCACACATTCACAACCAGCAGCTCAATGAAGTGAGAAAATACACATGGAATGAAGTACAGTCTATAGGCCTGAAAAAGTAACAAAACCTTGGCTAACACTGAAAACAATATGAGCATGCAACCAAATATCAGTGTTAATAATAATATTTTTAATAATATTTGCTTTTCATATAGCGCTTTATACCAGCGATAGGTCTCAAAGCGCTTTACAGACCTTATATTACCCCTGGTCAATGATAACCTGTCCCAGAGACAATCCCTCCAGTCGGCAGCAGTTATATACTGCGCCCAATGACAAGTTACCTCACAGGTACCCATTTAACCCCTGGGTGGAGAGGGGCAAGTGAGATAAAGCATCTTGCCCAAGGACACAACGTAATGAACTAGGCAGGCATCAAACCGCAATCCTTGGATCACGAGTCCGATGCCTTAGCCAATTGGCCACCACACTCTCATGTGTTACAATGCTGTAGACTATATAGTTAAAATATAAGGAGTTGGAAGTGTTAGCAATGATTTTGTTCAGGTACTAGTTCTGCGAAATATTCAAATTTCCGTATTCTGGAATATATACCAATATCGTCCCACCCATCTTGAAATACCCTCAAACTGCCAATCCTTATTAAAAAGCAAGTTTAAGGGGCAGCTAGCCCTGCTCCGTGCAGTGCTACACTCTACTGAGATTCAGGCAGTATACAATTTTTTATCCGTATGCACTTTGCATTCTAACAAAAAGTACAATAAATTCAATAAAGTTAAGAATTGTCTGGAAACTACAAAATATCATCAAGTTTCTTGATTTTGAGAAAGCCTTTTCGGCCGGTACCAACCTGCTTCTTGGACTCGTTTAGACTCTGATGGGCTCTGAAGCAGCCTCGACTTTTGACTACTTCCTGGGGTGACTCTCTGACGCTTGGTATCAGGTGACCCTTTCCGTTTGTCTCCACTGTCGAGATTCCCCTCATCGGTGACCTTTGGTCTTTCGCTCACTGGCGTCGAAAGACACGACGAGTCTTGCCTCTCGGGAGATGACGACTCCAGTTCTCCCTCGTCCTGGTCGTCAAGGGTCTGCTGCAAGTTCTCAGGACTCTCCTGTCCAATCTCTGGCTTCACACTGTGGTCATCCTCATCAGAACTTCGCGACCCCTTCTTCCTCTTCTTCCCTTTTCTGCGATGTTTTCCGATCGCCGAAACTTTTGCCTTCCGAAGGATTTTTGAAGCGACTTGCTGATTATAGGCATCTTTCTTCCCAGCCCAGGAAGGCTTGCCTTTCCCAACCCCCATGGAGAACTTGTTCTCCAGTTCTGAGCCGCCGTACAGGGGCAGGCTGAAAGGGGGGACAGAATGCAAGGAGGCGGGTGACCTTGAATGGATTACTTTCAGTGAAACTTCGCTTTCCTCGTCCAAATTCAATTCCAACTTGGGAACTTTAATTTGAGGAGTCCTTTGATCTTTGGCAGCTTTGACCTTCTCAGGGGTACTCAAAGCTGATTTCTTTAATTTCAGATTTAGACCTTTTCGCTTCCTAATTCCCTTCAAACTTTTGACGCCTTTACCTACTTTACTCACATCAGCTTTAGCAGTGACAGCTTTCTTAAGCTGTTTCTTGGCTTTCACCTCCTGACCTGCTAACTTTCTGCCCTTTAATTTCTTCCCTTTGGAAATTTGTCTCTGTTCAGCCGAAAGTAGTTTTTCACGTTTCCCCTTATTAGTACTGGCAGCAGGAACAGCTCTTTTCCTCTGTTTTAAAGGAATTAATTTGGTCTTCCTCGGTTCTTTAGCTTTCACTCCAAGAACCGTACCTTTCTTTCTGACTTTTTTACCTCCTTTGCTGACCTTTGGGGAAGTCTCCGAGTCAAAGAAGAGGGTTTTCTTGACACCTAGAGTTCTATTCGGTGAGAAGATTTGTTCGTCGGAAGACGAAACGATATCAGAGCTGGCTGCCGATTCGGAGAGTAGAGAAGAATTAGACGGCTTGGAGTTCGCCGACCTGGCTAGGGTCGCAAAATCTAGTCTCTGAAATTTTGTGGGCGCCAAATAGACGTCCTCCTCGATAAATCTCTTACTCGGTTTGATAACCCGCGATGATCTGGAGCTGACTTTCGGCATAATGAACTGCGCCTTCCGTCTCACTTTCTCCAGGGTCGAATGTCCGGGTGACGACGTCGGAGGAGAAACGGATTCGGGAGAGAGGAAAGCATCCTTGACTGGAGATATTCCGGGAAGTTCTCCAAAGACCGGAGCCAGACCAAAGAGGTGGCTTTTGAACTTGTTTAGACCGCGAGAGTCGGTGACCATATTGGCCAGCTTCACCGACTGTTTGACGCTCCGCTTACCGTCGCGGTGGAAGATTCGAGGGAAGGTATCTACTGGCTCTGTCGGAGATTCTGCCTGAAGCAATTTCAACTGCATTGCGCTGATCTTGTTCTCTTTAGCTTTGGCCAGCAACTGTTTGGCTCTCTTCGTTTCAACTCTCTTGGTTTTGGGAATCACCGTAACCGCGGGATACTTCCTCGGTCGACCTTTGACCTTGGCGAGGGCTTCGTCTCCCTCTGCTGCCGGTGGTGGTGGTGGTTTACCGCCGGCATGGTTGTTATTGACCAGATCTTTGACACCCTTGTGTTTCTTATTAAATTTACGCTCCAAAAACCCGGAGAATTTTATCTTGAGTTTCTCGGTCTTTATCGGTGTTTTTCTTGGCAGCTTCACTGAGATTTGGTTTTGCTTCCATTTCTTTACCTTGACCTCTTTTTTCAGTTTGACTGGGGCCTTTTTGATAATTTTAGCCGGCTTACCTCTCATGAAATTCCCCTGTAGCATCTCTCTGTAGGAGAAGGGTAACAAATGCCGACCTACGATCGGTATCTGTTTAGCCTTCTTTATGCCGCCGGTCTTGGTCCTGTGCAAGTCTGCGTGATACATTCTATTAAACGCAACAGCTGTTATATTCCTCATTTTACACTTGGGTCTTTTCTCACCGTCTGAGGGTGATCCTGCTACGATTTTATTTACCGATGTCCGATCGAGCTTCAGCCTCTGACAGATTTCAGGGTAGAGCTGGCTTCCTATTTGATCAGCTGAGAAACCAATGAAATCATCATCCTAGGAAGATAAAAAACAAGAAGAAGATGCAAACATAAAGAAACACTGAAAATGAAGATGAAGGGTGATGGGCGGGGGGGGGGAGGGGGAGGGATAATAATCAGGGCTTGGGCAGACAGAACCTGGGGCAAAAGTTACAGATAATTGGTGTTATAACAGACTCACAAGGCCTGAAGTCATTAGAATAATAGAATTGCTATATTTGTTTTGTACAGCGCGGCGAGACTTTATTGTAAGTTGCGCTATATAAGAACTGTTAATTATTATTTGCTTTCTCCTATGTTAACCAACCACCACCGATGAAGAAAAGTGAAGAGTTGAAAAAGTTACATGCACTAAGGTAAAATAATTATGACGGAGGATTTACAAATGTATTGTCCGTTTGAATCCAGTAGGGACTTATGATTATCAATCAACTGTCATCTTTACTGTACATGCATCGTGCCAGTTTAAAATCTACACTGACAAAGAATTCTGAATTAATGAATCAGAAATTTTTAACTCAAATGTTGGGATAAGTTAAATAGTAAATATGTATGAATCTGGAGCGGAATCAGGTGAGATATCTTAAGAGTGAAAAGCAGGGCCAGAATTTTAAAAAAAATGAAGGGGGGCTATTTGTGAGTAAATAATAGCCCCAGCAAATGCCTGTGCGATAGCTACTTTTTTGTGTGGGAGGGCTATTTTATAGTAACATATTAAACAACATTGTAACTGCATGCAGGCTGCATTCACAAACTTATATTGTCTTCTAAAAGAACACAATTAACCCAATTGATCAACACTTTCAATTTCTATTTAAAAACATTTTGGGAACGTAATTTTCTCCATTTGTACAAGATCATACAGTGCACAATGTGCAACATTAACAGGTGAGTTACTTCCTGCATGCAGCAATTTACTTGACTCTTGCACTGTGGGTAAATTTGTGCGAACAAATTTGACCGATACTGGCTAATGGCTATACCAATGATATAAACATAGCACATGGCCCCTGTACTGATCGTGAAGCCACAATGTATGTCTGAAATACAGCAAACATTCCATTTTGTACTACATGTACATGTATTAATGTTGCTCAGGCTGTAACATATGGTGAACACAAACGTTCTTCTAGTAAACTCACTATTCCGTATCTAGTTTAAAACTTCAACTTGCTTCAAGGCGGTATGTAGTGTGTACGCAGGAGGTGGAATGTCACTGTTTTCCGGAATATTTCTTTGCCGTATTTCAGTGTCATGGTATCCCTAATGTGGGCTTCACAGTGTGAAGCTGTGAACGTAGGTCTTGTATCAGGAACCTTCAGTGCTATGTATATCATTGGGCTATATTATGACTCAGCTTATGCCAAAGGCCATGGCAATGGCAATGACAGTGTTAGATTTGCGCTGACTGCCCGCAAGTGCACATGCATAACAGTTCACTATGACACGAAAAGGGCACTCCTTCACACAAATGTGAATTCCTGTTCACAGCAAACAGTAGTAAATGAGTAGGCCTATAGACTAAGCCTTGTATTACTCAGTTATCATTATAGGCCAGGTACCTAGATGCATGCACTTTGTCACCAAAAATGATCTGCATAAATGATATAGTACTGTTAGCTCAAGTTCTAATCTGCCAAACTGACAACCTTTACAGTAGCAGCCACACATATTTACCAGTATATTACATTAAAATTCTGGAAGAAGCTTATTGCAAATAAATAATGAAAAGGACAAATGAAAACAAAGAAACCATGAAGAATGTTCAGATGCAAAACTTTCATTTCCATGGCAATATTGCATTTCAGTCTCTCCTCGATCGTGCAGGGTACATTCGTAAACATAGGGCCTGCATGTTCCCATGGACTTTATAAGTTTATGTTTTAGGCCTGCTACAAAGGAGTGGTTTGGCTAGACCAACGCTCTGTACATAGCATATAACCCTCACTGACTGAGTAAAGTAACCTTGCTCTTGAAAACTATGGTCTGGGCCTTGACTTGAGTGGCTAACCTAGCATTGCAGACTAGATGTATTGTATCTTTGCTTCTACGTGAATATTTCATACTACACTGCCCAAGGGTAGTAGACTTCTGTTATTCAACAGTAATAAGAGAAGCCTCTCTTTCTTTCACCATTAATTATATTCTTTACTTGGAAACTTAGGCTAGGTCTAACTCAACGCTAATGCAATATCAGAATGGATAGGCTACCTCATCCGAGTCTCCGAACAGATCATAAAAACTCTTGAAATTTCTCTGGATTGTGGCAATTTGCTCGAAGAAAATATGGGTCTCATTTTTTGTATCTTCTGGAATGTAATGCACGAGAGACCTTCCATATCTTTGTCCAGGTCTGCCTGGAAAACACAATCGCGCCATGATTGCTTTGCGTTCATGTAAATGTACTCATATTGTTAATCAGCAATGATCACTGCTGTACATATGCAGCATGCATAACACAATAGATATGTTTATATGTGTATGTACCGGTCTGTACGTTGCCGTACTCACAGTACTATATACATGATTTACAGTATTACAAACCAGATTGGCAATAACGTTATACCCTTGCTATAACGCAAGGGCAGCTATATTCGGAATTAATCAATTATTTCTTAAGTCAAGTGACGTGTGTGAATGCCATATAAGTTCAAACTTGGATGGTTTGCTTTTTTGTGGGAATCAGCTATGTTTTATAAGTGGTCGATTTATTTTGTCCTATTTTCGACGTCGGTGTTTCACTTTTTACCGTGTAATAGTGCATAGCCCGGGAAGATTACGTCATTCAAATGCTGTCCTGTGATTGGTTGAGGACTCTCCGCATTTCGCGCAAGTTTGGCGGGAGTGCTAAAAAACACGAGCAATTCCTTCGGAACGGTATGATCTTAGAATGGCGTAAAATGAAATTGCTTATTGGTAGGGAACATTTTAACGAGTCAAAAGAATATTAGACTGAACTTCTGCAATTGAAAAAACATAAGGTGCGTATATGAACCTTCTTTGTGAGAACACGTTTGTTTTCATATAGCTACATGTGTACTGACAAATAAGTGGATCGAACCGGTAGACATATTTACGGTAACTGACTCGCTCGAAAAATGGTAGGGTATTCAATAAACATCGAAACCATAAAATGAGGCAAAATCAACTTATGACAGGCTTTTACCGAAGCCAGTACTATGTTCGGTGGGTAGATGAGCAGTTTCGCTTCTGTATAGTTGCTGATGGGATACGAAACCATTCTGTGACGTCATTTTGCTTTGTGAAGGGACTTTCCCCATGCAAGCCGCTGGAGATATTTACACTGATCAGGGTACTTTTTAAGGAAGTCACCCAGGAAAGAACCTGGGCACGAAGACCAAACTACCGAACGACTGATCCGCTCTCAACCCCAGTCCCCTTGCATCGAGACTGTGACTGTGATCATCGTCTGGTGTGTGACACGATTCCCCTCGAAAGGGAACATATACTTTTTTTTAAGAAAAAGTCGCCCAAGAAAGAACCTGGGCACGAAACCCAAACTACCAAACGGCTGATCCGCTCTCAACCCCAGTCACCTTGCATCGGGACTGTGACTGTGTGATCATCGTCGGGTGTGCATCACCATTCCCCTCGAAAGGGAACAGATACTACACATGATCTTAGCCAAAAGGTAAGAAGCGATTAAAGATACTTTTTTAAGAAAAAGTCGCCCAGGAAAGAACCTGGGCACGAAAACCAAACTACCAAACGACTGATCCGCTCTCAGCCCCAGTCCCCTTGCATCGGGACTGTGACTGTGCGATCATCGTCGGGTGTGCATCACCATTCCACTCGAAAGGGAACAGATACTACACATGATCTTAGCCAAAAGGCCGAGAAGCTAAATGACAAGTAACAGTAACAGGCGGGACAAAAACACGCACAGAATACAGACAGGTCTTATATGTACGTAGGATATTACTGGACTTGATAAGTGATCACTAATGCGTCCAATACGTTATAAGTTTGAATAATCGCCTAATCAATCCGTTTTCGTCATATCCGGAATGTTTAAGTATCTCATGGTGTCTGTATTTATGTATCAGATCCGACGAAGTAACTTTACGTAATTAAGTATATTTTTAATTGCCACAGTCCAGTTTCCTTTAGCAATGTGAAACAACATGATTAAACGATCAAACCAAACGGATTGTTCCATTTATTTATTAGGGGTATTTTACAGCAACAAGTTGGCTGTTCTTTTACTAAATACATCGGACTACTTTATTGTTAAACGGTCCCTTACTAGCATTTATTCAAAGTATTTAATATTAATAAGTAATATTTAGTGACGTTCTCAAAATAATTTGAGAACGATAAATTGCTGTAAAATACCCTTAACAAATAAATGGAACAATCCAATCAAGGAAATACTGGACTATAGTGATCCCATGAAACGGTTAGCCTAGAACAGGGTTGTCCAACCTTTTGCAGAGGAGGGCCACATGGAATAATTATGATGAAGAAGGGGGCCGCATGAACCCTACGCTCGATATTTCGATTTTTTGCCCGAAGCCCAAGGCAACAAAATGTGAGCACTGCGCGCGGAGCGCACTGATTTATTTTCCTTCCTGATAAAACAGATGAATAAAGTTCAGCCGCCCCCCCCCCCTCCGCTGTTAGAGTGTCACACAAAGTGACCTGTATGCAGTTTTTTGGACCCAGAAGGTTCGAATGATTGATTATATAGCTTCAAATTGTTATCAATAAATCTGCTCACTAAAATTTTGCACCGTAGAGCATCTCTGGCGGGCCGGACGTAACCCTGCGGCGGGCCGGACTGTGGCCCGCGGGCCGTAGGTTGGACGCAACCCTGGCCTAGAATATAGCGAAATGCCTGGGTTGTATATGATGTCAATTTCTCTCGACACTGAAATAGCTATTTAGAAAACCATTAGGTGACCTGGTTAACTAGATCAGAAAATGTCTTTCGAAGACAGTGGCCTTCACCAGGCTGCATTGAGCCTGAATCCACACTTGAATCGACAAGAAACGAATTACTTACAACAATTAATTGAATACATATTATAAGTAGCTAAATGCTTAGCATGCTTATAAGTATTGAAGTCGATTGTGATGTTCATATATTTACACTGGCGGATCCAAGGGGGGCCAACGGGGGCCATGCCCCCCCCCCCCCCAGGTGAGCCAAAAGTGTTTCCGAACATCCGCTAAATCATATGATTGGAAATTAAAAAAATCGAGAGGAATAGCAGTGGGAGACTAGTCTAAACCTTTTCGTTTTCTGGTTTAACATTAAATGTATATGAGCATGAGGATTTACAGTTTATCACCATTTTGCAGTTACAGGCTGGTTATAAGAAATTTATAACCTATGAAAAATAGAATTTCTTGAGAAAGATGATCCCAACTTTGTTTTATAAATATTTTAGAAAATTACACCTGGGAAACATTTTTTTAGAAGTAAATTAACATCACCATTGTACACTTTTGTCGCACCAAATTGCATCTGAGGGCATTCAGCAATAGAAAATTTTCCTAAGGGGAGGGCGTCACCCCCTCCCCTTACACCACTCCCCCATATCACTCTAACGCCACTTTGGCCCCTCCCAAACAAAGGCCCTGGATCCGCCAGTGTATATTTATTTAATAACAGCTCATATATTTAGCTTCATCAAAGTTCGGCCTCTTTGGCTAACTAAGATAATGTGTATAGTATGAACTCCCTTTCTAAGGAACTCACCGTGATACACGTACATATTATATGCTCAATATCGTCACCATAACACGGTTACAGTCGCGATACAATTAAGGGGGTTGGGTTGAGAGTGGATCGTTTTTTTTCCGGCATGCCCAGGCAGCTTATAATCCTGCATGGGTGACTTTTCGTTTAAAAGTATTATTTGTTGTTTATCGCTCTTTGATTGACGCCAAGGCGGACTATTATTATAACAACGTTCGGCTAAAGCAAACTAATCTTCATGCCCAAAAGAAAACTGAAAACAATCCCACATATAATTGGTATCATCCTAGGTTGAATGGCTGAACACCCCGCAGTGATATATATTGGCCGGTTAGCAGTTTGACAACCACCTTCACTGACTTTTTCATATTTTCTACTAGCAGTTGTACCATATGTCATTGTCTTAAACTCCAAAAGTCACAAAGTAGGATTAATATTCGGCATAACTGTTTTCTAATAGGGTTGTAAATGAGTCCATTTGTTTGTTTGTGAAAGTTGTACTTGCATGTAGTATCAATGGGTTTAAGAATGCTTTGGTCAAGCAGGTGAAAAAATACCGAAAAATTAATATTTTCCGAGCCAAAATTTCGCAAAAACCTATATGACAATATTATATAACAATTAACAACCCATCCAGTATTAGTATTCTCGGTTCTCGCCAGTCCATTTAAACCGGGCGGTGCGTCCAGTTTGTATTTTATTTTGCTTCTCATCGCCCAATTTGAAACTTTCGCGCCACATTTGCAATAGTTGATCGTCTGGTTTAAATATTCCATCTGTTTGCGTTTTTACGACACCGTTCATCAGATTTCGACGCAACGAAGTGGAAATTGGAACAGCGCTAGTGTGAAAATAAAAGATACACAATTATTTCCAATGTTTTATGATAGGTATAGGCTATTTATTTACCTTGTCCTTTATAGTAACATTAATCACAATTTTATCGCAAAAAAACACAACCATATACTGCAGTTATAGGCAGCTTCCGTAACTTTGACTGGAGTCAAATGTGAAGATGATTTATTTTCTTCATTGTCTGTTCTTAATATAGTTACTATACTAACAGTCATATAGGTCTTGCGAAAATTGTGAACCTTTTATGATATCTTAGGGCTCGGAAAAAATAGCGTGCATTTCAAGTATTTTGGCTGCTTTTTAAAGCGCTAAAGTCGCTGAGCTTCCGGGGTCTTCGTCCCTGGACCCTCACCAGGCCGGGCTTCGCCCCGGCCGTGTTCCGACGTCTGGTAAACATTCGCCAACCGATCGCGCCGATGACTGCGGCATCCGTCAGAGTTGATGATTCATCTTGGATCATCGCCACCCGGTTTGACAAAATAAGCTGGGATGTACTGTTCAGGGCCTAGGAATCACCAGGCGTCTTCGGTGGGTTCGGTACCATATATATATATACATATATAATTGAAATCGTAGTGAGTTGGAAAATCCAGAACAGTGCAAAAACCGAGATTCGAACCCGGGCCTCCCGCTTTATATGCGGACACCCTAACCACTAGGCTATGGACGCTGATTGTATGTCCAGAGGTTCGAAACCGGTAAGGAAGGTCGTAATTCACTGTAGGCGTTTGTCACCTGTATCGAACAATACTAGTTATGTTTTGGTGACATATTTGCCTTACTCTAGAGATCAAACTTGATGCTAATCAACTCGAAATCATTTGTGATTCCTAAAGCCGGATTATATATATATATATAAATATTTACCAAAAATTGCCGAAACCAAATTAAAGGTTGGATCGCTGATTTGGAATCTCTTCTGTGCCCTTTTCCCTTGCTGTGTCGGACGGTTATAAGGGTATAGAAATGGTCATTGCCGGTACAGCCATCCATTATTTCGGAGTGCAGGTCGGTTTCTCTGAACCTTCTGCGATTTGTCGATCTTTTGTGAAGCTGATACAGGGTCCTCACGACATTCAACAACAGTTGAGTAGGGTCATAATGACGCGACAGTGGCGTAGCCAAGGGGGGGGGGGGGGGCG
>JAIPMN010003339.1:0-12200 GCA_020650975.1 Apostichopus californicus | reverse complement strand
CTCGCTGTTGCAGGTAGTGAAAGATATTGCCCAGAATATCCTGTCATTCTTGAAGAGTAATTGCACCAAAGAAGGACACACATACTGGCTCTACAAAGGTGAGAACTAGCTTATTCATTTTATTTTTTTTTCAGGTCAGACAAATGCTGTCAAGATCCTAAGTATCAGAAACAAGAGATGAAACAAATGTCAACTGTTTCGTATTCTGCAGAGACCAATCAAAATCCTTTCATTGTACTACTTAGAATGCCCACTCTCCCCCCCCCCCCCTCCCCATCTCTACTCCATCAACTCCAGTAAGGAACCTTTGTCATGCCACAGAAGTGTTTTACATGTTAACCTTTCATTGGTTTCTGCTTAATAATTTGCTTCTTTGTACTGTAAATATCAGTCATCAGCCATGGAATTATAAGATGGTTAAGATATTTATACTTGATTTACATCCCTGTTTAAAGTGTTTTATTATATGCCATTTGTATTAATCCAGGTAAGGAGGATGATATCGTCAAACTCTACGATCTTTCCAGTCTCTGCGATAAGTATCCGAACTGTCCCTGGGATAATCCTTTCATTGTTCCTGTAGCTTTACTTCTCTACAGAGTCGCTAAGAACATGTCGGCGATGAATCCGACTAAAAAGTGAGTGATTTGTGTTCAAATGGGTCTTTGGTTTCAGTGGGTGTCAGTGGGTCATTAGCTTGGATTCCTGCAGTCTTTGAGCTGGGGCAGAATAAACTTCCCACTGACGTCAAACTAGCTCGTTATGTCGACACGTTTAATACAAGACTTAAGACTTATCTGCCCTCAAGAGCATTTCTTGACTCTTAGCTCCACCGAACATTGCTTCACTTTGAATATTATGCGCTAGATAAATTCCTTGATTGATCTCTACTACCAATGTGACAGGGTTCATAAACAGTTTAAAAAAACGGTCAAAATAAAGTAAATAATTGGAACAAAGGATCCTTAAAAGAAAAACAGAATTATAGGCTCTGGTCTCTGGTCAAGAGGCAACAGGACAAGGGTAGGGGCAAGAGGGAACAGAATGGGGTAGAGAGAGGGAGAATAAAATAGGGAAAGGTTTGGGTTAGAAAATGTTTTATAATTGCTGCTGTTATTAAATGCATAGTTTTCTCTTGGCATTTGTGATTAACCAGTATTTTTCATTTCTCTGTCTTCCGTACAGACAGAATGCTGTCATATCTAAGCTACTGAAAGAATGCGTGAAACTGCTGAGGGAAAGTGGAGATACCCATCCGGAGGTATTTATTTGTTATGTGATAGAAATGTCTGCGTGGGTTAAAATGGATGTATTTTAAAAGTAAAAAGTTGAACCCTCCATGTTTTGCTGTAAAGAAACTTTTACTTGAGGTTCAAATGCTGGAGAGGAGAGGACATGAAGATACAGTAATGTTATTTTCCAGTTTTGTGGGTGATTACCCCTCTCCCCCCCCCAATAATAAGGGGGGAAATGGATTACCGCTAAGTAACAACTCCTAGAGGTTTAATATTAGTTATACTCAATGATTACAAATTGGTCGACAGTGTTAAGAAGGTGTGCCGTCTTTTTGGTGAAAATTATTAAGTTCTAGAAAACGATAAAATATAAACCAATTTTGTGTTCTTCCCAGCAATTCATAGTGATGTGTTTTTCATATTCTTGTTTATCTCTTCTTAGATTTCATCTTCCGCATACTACATGCTCACCCTCATTCACATCAATGACAAATACGATTCACCGACTAAGGTCCCAGCAGGGACGAAGAAAGCCCTCTCTCCCACAAATAGCAGTGGAAGTGAAGAAGAGGAAGTGATCATGCCAAAGGTCAAATGTCATGAACTGATGTCACCCTGCCTCCAACCTCAAGAGAAACTTAATACCGGCATCAAATCACCGAAACGTAATGAGAAAGCGTCGGAGAAGAATGAAACAGTTCTGGACTACATCGTCAAGGTAACCGAAAATATATTATTAGGAAGAATACAGAATTCACTTTCACGAATTATTCTGAGCTCGTCTTCTTTGTACCTTGTTTTCAACAAAAAGTTTCAGAGGGGAACAGGCCCTTCCCCTCCCCCTCCCCCATCCCCCTTTCCTCCAACCCCCTACTACATCCCCTCCCTGGAACAGTCCCTGATGTAATTTCTTCTTTAAGGCTGACTTGAACATTTTATGTCCTAATCGCTAAAAGGATCAAGAGTTTTGACAGTTTCAAGAGGGTAGAAAATGCCCCATCTTTTCAACATAAGAGAATTCACTTCACCTAAAGAGACTAGAGTTATGTCTTTAAGCACTGGAAATGTTTAATCATGCTCAATTTCAAATACCAATGTGTTTGGGTTTCCACCTTGCCTTAGTCACCCCTTCATCCATCCCGCAGACAGATCCACTTTTGTTTCTTTTTCATACCTGCAGGGTTTGAAATATATCCATGCATCCTCTCCAAGTAGTGTCAAAATTCCTCTGCCATCGCCCGAGCAAGTCCGGCACGAAAAGGAGAAGGGAGTTCAGTCTGCTGATCTACCGGCCACGGAATCAGAGACGACAACAGTCCTCAAAGATGAGGAATCTTCAAATGAGTCTCAATCGATGCATTCTAAAGGAAGTAGTAGCAGTGACCTTAGGCCAAGACTTGCCTTAGTTCCTTCAGAACTCTTTGGGAGGAAGCATGACATTTTGGGAACGGTAAAATCAAGCGATGCTTTCTCCGAGAGGACAACAAAGACAAGAGGAGAAGACTCCGAGAACTTAGCCACTGCGTTGGTTGCGTCAGACCCATCTAGCGATGCATTATCTGTGGTTGGGGTTTCCCCACACACTGTTCAATTGAAGCAGGCTCTACTACAGATAGAGCATGAGCAGGCAACAGACTTAAAGCATTTTCCTAAAGATTCTTGGCAGATGGACGTACAAGTATCGCTTCTGTGCCAGGCTGCGCAAGTTTATATGAAAATGACGGAAGAAGAGTTTTCCAAGCAGGGCTACGGGGCAGCGCTGCTATACAGCAGAATCGGCTTAAAGTGCGACGGTAATAAAATCATTTTCAAGATCTCAAACAAGTTTATTAAGTGTATAGAGTATAGTCTAGAGACTTCATTGCTCAAATTGACTTCCTTTATTCATATGATTTGTTGTTATTGGTATCGAGTTCACTGTCTTTATACGTATTAACATCGTTGATACATGTTGACTTTGTTGATGGTACCAAGTTTATTGTTCATATTAAGTCGTTTTCGTTGGTATTGAGTTCATTGTTCTTGTTGTCATTGTCGAATTCATTGTTTGTATTTGGTATTTATTTTGTAACTAAGATTATTGTTTACATTAGCTTCATTGTTCATATAAAGATCATTGATCCTATGACTTCATTGTACTGCATTCATTTTCCATATGAACTGTCTTCTTTACAATCTGCCCAATTTTCATTGTCAGTTCATTGTTTATATTCTATGTATTTTAGTTAATTGATCCATATGTATCTTTTTTTTCATAACGGTGTTCTTAAAAGTATACCTAGACTGAAGGGCCAAAAGATTTTGTTCCTTCCATTGTGATAAATTTGAAATGTTTGCTTTAATAACTTTTTTGCTTCAAATTTTTAATTTTTTGGGGGCTTTAAATTTGCTTTAATAACTGTCAGAACTCTGAACTCTAGACTTAAGCTACTCTGTTAATCCAAAATTAAATTTTATCATTTTGGTTGTTCCCTTTGCAGCAATAAAATCTCATTTCCCTCTGAAAGACCCCAACCTCAAGGAGCAGAGGTTGCTAGCTCATCAATTTTGGATGCTTGCTGGAGACTCTCTGGTCATGATGGCTCAAGATACTTCTAACTTTGAGCAGTATGTAGAGGCATTTGAGGACATCTCTGATAATCACAGGATCATTCAAGAAGCAACTGAAAAAGTTTTACTCGATAGTGAGTATGACGGTAGGGAAAAAACCTCCCCTACTCTCCCCCCCTCCCCCACCCAGATCCGAGGTTATCTGATCAAGTTGTGGTGGAAACATGAAATTGGTTGCAGGACGTAGGTGTTTTATCTCAGAGAGTCATTGAACCATCTTGTATGGTAACAGGGCTGGCTATCTGCATTTGTTAGGTTTATTGTAACGACCTGCCCGAAAAATATAACCAAATTTTTCGCACGCTCCGCATGCATTCAACATTTTAATGTGCACATGATATAGGCATGCATCGGTTATAACATTGCATGCCAATAATCTACAATCATTTGCCGTCTTATTACCCTTCCATATGGTTATAATTATTGGGGAAGTGGGTACAATAATAACGATAATAATAATATAAGTTTAACCATTGAAAAACACATTGCAAATAATATTTCTTTCAGTAGGTGCCCGAAAAATTCTCAGCATATTGCCCGAATTTTTTGCAGCCCCCCCCCCAGCCCCCATGCCTATGTATATAGTATTCCCTGTGCTATTACCTTCAGGAGCTTCCAAAACAATGTGAAATCTCATCTTGTAAATAGTCAAAGACACTTACCTGTAGGTTGTTTTAGTGTGGTTTATTTTGCTTTGTTGATATCTAGTTTTCTTTCTTTCCTGTTCTTGTTTTTCCTGATAAACAACCTCTGTTTTTCCTAGTGTCCGTCACTTGTACTTAATTTAATTTTATATACCAGACACATGTGTATTGACTTTTGAGTACATTTGAGAAAATCAATGGGAATTGATTGGATAGAATTGAATATTTAAAAGGAAAAGAAATATATTCTAGAAACATCTGCTTGATAGAGAGGGCCATACTTCTGTTTTGTTCTTAATACCTGAATCTCTTTAAGCTCAGTGACTTCTCTGAAGTACAAGATTTCAAAAGGTCAGGTAGGTCTTCTAAAACATGATTGAAATAAATCTGTGAGAATAAAAGTTTGGTTGGTGTTGTTTGTTTATCTTTTCTCACATCATGTCGATTATCTTGCTTATCAGGTAGCAGTTGGGAAGTTGAATTAAGCAAAGAGAAGGAAATTAGCCTTGGATCAAGTCTGAAATGTTACAACAGTGCCCTAAGGAACGACCAGGGTCAGTCGCCTAGCTTCCTGGTTACCGTGGCGAGGAAGATTGGCAACGTTAAGAATGAACTGGGAGTACACATAATGAGCAAGGCGTCTCAGTGCTATAAGCAAAGAGAAGGTAAGTAAATAATATCATAGCTCCCAACTCTTGAGAAGGCAAATGATGGTCCATGCCACAAATCGCCGTCCTGGGGGAGGGGTATAAGGGGAATTTTGAATATTTTTGGAATCCTGGTGATGCCTACATGTAAAATGGTGGCACTTAGAAAGGCTTGTCACCCAAAATTTTCTGAGAAATATGCATTTTTTTGTGTGTAACATCAATAAATTGAATAGTAGGTGATTATTCATTCTTTCCCGTGGCATTAAAATGTTCGCTGCTTTCCCCAATGAAAAGAAATATAGGCTAATTTGAGGTTCAAATGATGCTGTAAAGGAGGTTTTATACTCTATTATGCTAAATGCTAGAGAAATGATGGTTGCTAAGTCAAAATTTGATGCAATTTTTTTTATGTATACTTGACAATTACAATGCGGTTTTTTCGGACGCTTGCGCGGGTCAGCGGGTTTGGGTGTAAGAATGCGGGTCCAACCCGCGAATTGCGGGTCAGTTGGGAGCTCTGTAATATCCATTTGTATGTTCTAAAAGGATTTTGGTTTTTCTCTCCTTAACCAGAGTAAAAGCTTGAATAATATTTCATTCCCTCATTTGGGGGTCCACACGTTTAATTTCAACAACACTTTCTTGTTGTTGTGGTCAAAGTTTTTTTTTCAAGATGCCAGAGGGACAGTCTGTAAACCTTCTTTTTCAGAATAAAACTCCCAACTAGTTTGATACTCTTCACACCTGGTATTTGGATCACCTTATTAAAGTACAAAAAGTTTGTCTGAAGTTACTTTACAATGTTCTCACATGAACTTTGAACATTTTGCAAGAAATCATTGTGCGTCTTGGAGATTCTGCATCATTGCTGCTCTAGGTTTTCTCTCCTTTCAGGGTTTCTCTGTTTGTTGAATTCATCCATCCAGCTAATAAGCACTTTGCAGTCCTCTTTCAACATTTATAACTGACTATGAAGGTTATAAGTATGATTCTGTTGTTAGTTGACAGACGAATATGAACGTCAAATTGACTATCATCTATCAGAACATACAATGTCACTTTTCAAAATGAAACCTAACTTCCACACAACTGCACCCTCCATCCCTACTTCTCCCCTCCCCCCCCCATCCCTTTTCTTACTCAATAGTCATTCATCATTTTTTTGTACAATATTTAAACTTTGTGAATAAATGAAATCATCACATCATTTAATACAATTTATTCTCAAACTGTATGATTTATACTAAATTGTAATTCTCTGTAACCAACACCATCAGACTATTCTTGATGTTGATGCAGCCTCTCTGAAACAAGTGATGCAATCTGTCTTAAATTAGAAAGACTTATTACAGTAGTTGCTAAGTAACCACCAGTTGCCTAGCAACAATTGTAATATTCAGGTCAGTTTTGTGTCTGCACTTAAAACTTTTAATTACATTTAAAGGCTTCCCCAATAATTGTAACAATAGGATTTTTTGTTTTCTTTACAAGGCAATGAAGTTTTAAAAGAAGAAAGAGACCTTTGGAAGCAAAGCCTCTCATGTTTTGAAAAGGGCATGGAAGCATTTGAGGAAGTCAAGGACGAAGCCAACACTGCCCTCCTGCTATGTAACAGCGGTCGATTGATGAGGCTCTGTGCGCAGAGTCACGCTCACCAGGGGAGTGCAGGAGTAGCAGGCCAGCTTTCCCAATCGGAGAAACATTTCTTTCAAAAGGTAGGATATTTCAGAAACTATTGAAATCGGTAATTTAATCTGTTACTTGGTTTTGTTTGTCTTGTGTCACTTCCAAATGCATTATTATGTTTACAGCAGTGTTAGAAGAAGATAGTTTTGTTGGTGCGTTAATGTTCCTTCTACCCCAACCCCACACCACCTGCCCCACCCCTATCCTCACCCCTATCCTCACCCATACCCTCACTCTTATTTCTCACCTTCATTCAATGAACACTAAACAACAGCATCAATGTCAACAATATTATTGCCCAGACACTTTTCATAAAAGCATTAACATCCAGCCAACTTAAACAAATTAAAAAATAAACATGTTTTGTCTTTATGCTTTATTATTTCTAACGAACTTGAAAAACCTGCTTTCGGAGTAAAAAAAACCTGCTTTTTGGATCAACAGCCAAGTAACTGGTTATTGAATAGTGATAGAACATATTGCATTCATCAATTTTTTCCTTTTCCATGTGTTTCTCGCAGGTTGTCAAGTTATATGATCAGCGTTTTGTTTTTATATCTTTTCTCAAAGGTTTTCAAATATAATGCAATCAAACTTCCTGCTTTCTGTCTCCCCTTCGTTCAGGCCTTCAAATACTACAAGCAAGCTCTTTCACGTCTCGTTAAGAGGAAGAATAATCCGCAGATTTGGGATGCGGTGTCCTGGGAACTTTGCACCTCTCAGTACAGTCTGGGTTGTCTGTTACAAGACTACCCTCCTATGAAAACAACTGCTCAAGAAGAGGTAATATTTGTTCAAAATGTTTCTGCGTTCATATTCCGAGCATAGCACTTGAATCAATGAGGTCACTGGTGCTAATCATCTGCCAGTAGAAAAATTCTGTCCTCTTTCCAAACTTCCATTTATTCTCTCATCTCAGAACTTTGCTCCCAATGTATCCAGCAGCAGAAGTCCTCCGCCCCTTCCGAGAGATTTAAAATTTCCAAAATATTTTGCTTTATGCTTAATTTCATATATCAATGTAGAACAAGACATATGCCCCTTCTTATTTGAGACATGTTCATATTTAAATCAAAAAATTTTAAAAAAAAAGAATAAAGAAAGAAACATAAATCTACCATTTTCGAAATATACAACTACTAAAACAGCGTTGGTGAAATGCTGAAATACTTGGCAGCATTGCCATACTGGCTTTTTTTTTTCACTTCACAACTCTTCAAGGAGTTATACGGAAATGACCTTCAAGTTATTATGATAAAGCCTGGTACTCTCATGGTATCACCAAGTGTTTATTTAATTGGATTTCTAAGTTTGTTCAGCTCTCGAACTACTTAACATGGTTAGTGGGCGTATTACCATTGAGTATGTGCTATGACCTAGCTGTTCTAATATTTAATAGAGATATTGGTGTTCAATTGTAGTTTTTTTTTTTTTATGATATTTCAGGTGGAAAGGGAAATACAAGATTGCTTCAGCAATGCTCTCCGACTGTGTAACGCAGAGGATAGATCCACAGCCTCTCGTCCTCTGTACCAGTATCGTATGGCCAGTATTCATCATCGCTTGGCATCAATGTATCACAATATCTACAGAAGTCAGGTAATTACAATGTCATGAATAAATTAAACATTTAATATACATGCATATTCATGATATTGATTGTTGCCTGTGCACAAGATCTGCACTATTCAGGTTGTACAAATCTCATATCATATGGCCAGTATTCGTCATCGCTTGATCAATGCAGAAGAATATTTACAGAAGTCAGATAATTACATTGTCATGAATAATTACAACATGCAGTATATATGAATACTAATGATATGAGTGTGGCATTTGCACAAGCACCTAATTACATGATAACTTTCTAAAACTTTCTCTTTCAAGCAGGAGGTTTCTCCAAAGCAGAGAAGGACTTATCCGTTGATAGAATTACATTATAACAAAGCTTTCAAATACTTCGTAGAACAGGACAGACATTTGGAAGTACTTAGAATACAACTAGAGAGGATAGCAGTCCTGGAATTCCAGTTAGCTGGTAAGGCTTGTAGGCATTTATCATGGGAAGGGGTTGAAAGAAGGGTGGGAGGGGGTGGCGGAAGGGGTGGAAAGAAGGGTGGGAGAGGGGGGCGGAAGGGGTGGAAAGAAGGGTGGGAGGAGGCAGGAGAAATAAGGGTGGGAGGTGGTAGGGGAAAGAAGGGTGTGAGGGGGTGGTGGAAAGAAGGGTGGGAGGGGTAGGGGAGGGGTGTAAAGAAGGGTGGGAGGGGTAGGGGTAAAAAGACGGGTAGGAAGGGGTAGGGATGGAAAGAAGGGTGAGAGAGGGTAGAGGTGGAAGAAGGGTGGGAGGGGGTGGAAAGAAGGGTGGGAGGGGGTGGGGGATGTGACAACATAGTTATTCTGATATTGTTCTAATGTTGAGGTAATCAGGCACTTCAGTTTGAATTATGTGCTGTGTTCAAATAGCTTGTGATGTTTGCAGTACAGTGTCGACCAAGTGGGGTAAATACAACAACCCAAAGTAGATCGTTTTTTGTATGGAATTTAGTTCTACAACAGATGTTGAAAATCTAAATAATGTCTGCATTTTTCCAACACTAATATTGATATCTTACCATAGGCCTGCAATTTGCTTTATAGCAAAATGTACCCTAACCTAGCCTAATTTTGCATATAAACATCAGGGCTAAATCCATTATTCTAATTCAAGAAGACTTCACAGACTTACAGAGAAAAAGATGGGAATATCCTCCAATTTTTTCTCTTCTTGTTGTTTCCTCTCAAGGTCAGACGGGTCAATCGGCTAGAGCCAAGTCTTTCAACTTAATATTACAGCTTTTGATTGCTTCAAAGGAATCTCTCATAGCTCTTCAAAGTCGATGTTCTTCTGCCGAAACCAAAAACGCTGTTCAGGAATCTCAGTCTCTTGGGAAACTTCCTCAAACAGACAGTTTAAAGGAGGAGGTATTTGATTCTGAAGAGCAGACAGAATTGTCCAAACTGGTACCACTCATGGAGTCTCGAATTAAAGTCAACTTGCTCGCTGTTATGAAACATCTCAGTCACAACAAAGGGTAAGCTTAACAAAAACTTCCCCATTCTCTCCTCCCCCTCCCCCTTCCCTCCCTTTTTTTTGTGCATTAAGTTTGGAAAATTGTCCACACTCAAGTTTCTGCATCTTGAAGTGAAGACCACATTAATCAAGAAGATATGCCTTAAAAGTTTGAACAAGTTTGACAAATGATCCAGAGAATGTGTGCCATCATCTTAGCAATTTAAGCTTAAAATAGAATTATTTTACAAAATTATTACAAAGGTTTGCATTTTAATGAAACCCTGAATGCAGAGTTTATGATTTCAGCTTTTAAAGAAAACATTCCAAATATCTTTGGTTTTGTACTCTTTATTATTTAATGTAAATATTTTGCCTATATAATTAATTTTGGCATGCTAAATATTGTTGAATAAATTATTTTGGAACTGTGGAAGTCTTTGCTTTGTAAAAATATATTATGCCTAAAACTCACATATTTGACTCATCTTTCAGAAATGCAGAGAAGCTGGAACCCTTCAAGAAGATGTACGGTAGTTTTCTAGGTAGAACCCACTCTGTCGAAGAATCAGACGAGGTCAACGCAGACAGAATCAGAACACTTCTTGAGATGGTTAATAAAATAGAGGCTATCATTAGAAGCCATCCATTGACCTGAGAGTTTGTGGATTCCTGTCAGGACCTTCTTTACGTGCAATGATGTTTTTAGGTGCTTTTGGAGCTGTAAGCTCTGTGCAGAGTTTTGAAGACTGTTAGAATGTTGCAGGCAGTTTTTGAGATGGAAAATTCTCTGATTTACCAACATCCTTGAAACATCAGCAAGAGAGATTAAAATGGTTTCTGCGCTACATATCTAATCCTAAGACGATGTAGGTAAAATAAGTAGATGCGAAAGAGCCTTGCAGGGTATTCTTGACAGGCACACACACACAGTCAGATGCAAACACGAGAGATGAGAGTGACAACTGGCAGACGAGAGGATGATTGTCCTGAAGATCTTCAGAGTTGCTTAGAACACTGCAAGTGGTTAATACCACAGCATTGGAAACCGTCGCAGAATATAGGGATGCGATTACTCAAGTCTCAAGAAATGACCAAATGTTATTACACATTTCATTTAATCATGTCTCTTAAAGAGCTGTACTTTGTTTGAAGGGTTTTCATTTTTGCTAAATGCTTACTTTGAAATCACTATGCAAGCTTGTCGTTTTAACCAATCCTGCTGCTTTTTTTTCATGGCACAGAATAAATTCCCTGCTAGTGTATCAGGTAGCTACATTTTCCAAATGTTTTGTGATGTATTCTGGAGTTGCCTGTAGCCAAATAAAGCTGGGAACTTTAAGTAAATGGGAGTGTAGGAAGTGAAAATGTCTTCCTTGCTTTTCAAATGCTGCAATGTTCAGTACCAGAGTAAACTAAACTGTGTAATATTTACATCCAAGATGAAGGGTAGGAAGATGGATCTACTGCAGCCATAAGATGTAAATGATAGCTGAAACATAAATTATGATATTTAATTTGATGGCAGTGATCAGTTGACTTTTGAGACTACAATTTTTGCTTCCTTAAAAGTCGTGTCTATTTACAAAAATAGGTAAACCTTTTATGAAGTTATTATTACTCTTAAATGAGCGTGATAGCTTTGGGAAGCAATAATGATAAACAGTAGTAAAGAAATCTTTCATAACCAGTGTTTTCAGTGTAAGTTGAGAAGCAGGAATATGTCATTCTCTTGATGATAAGTTTTCCTGGCGTCTCGAGATATTTGTACAATTCCCAAAAATGTCAGCTTTATCTTTTGCATAGGCGCTTTCAGCTATATGTAATATAGATTCATAATTTCCTGCCTGGGTGTGGGGGGGGGGGAGTAAAGGTGTATACGGTGACCATTTAAAAAGGGGGTAGGGAAACATATCAGTCATCTTTGACAAGGATTGGATAGAGCAAGAAAGAACAATATCTAGACAAACTCACATTATCTGATACCTTGTTTTTTTGGCAGAGAAGTTTATTGTAAAAAAGAGACAAGTTGGAATAAAATTTTTTGTTAAAATCCCCTCAATTTGGTCTTTATTGTCAGTTTTCTTTTCATTACAGCAATAAAATACTGACGATTTTGTAATTATCCCTGTATAGAAACAATCAGCTCTCAAGGAAAAAAGGAAAAGTAGAAAAAAAACACACTGCTGCAGATTTATTATATTTCCTCGCCAATAGGAAAACAGGATGACAAGTATTACCTTTGAAATAAATATTTTATGCTTATCCTTTCACTTGATAGTTTATTTCCAGATTATAGATTCAGACACTTTCATGAATCCTCTAT
>JAIPMN010003338.1:0-34766 GCA_020650975.1 Apostichopus californicus | reverse complement strand
GCCTTCAGATATATATATATAGTCATACGTTCTTTGTTGATTACCTTCGTCTATAAGCTGTTATATAATATCCAGAGGAAGTACAACATTATCTTACATGCTTAATGCTCGTCTAATGTAGATGAATACAACCATGGGACGCCATTTGAAGTAAATTATGTAGGACGGCATATTGACAACGACCTGCAGGTTTGACTTTGATCGAGTACAGAATTATGGAATGTACGTTTCAGTTGTTAACACGATTGTTCATTTTGCTCTGTTACTTTGTTGGCTTAGTATGTATTACATCCAACAAAGCTGCTAATAAAGTCCACGAACGTTAAATTTTAACTTCAAAATTGCAAAAATTAGAACAAGAGCCCAACAGCCACTTTGGTTCCTTGCTTATGGGGATTATTAAAGAGTTGTAGGTCATCAGCCAATATTATTTAGCCCACGTGTACCAGCTATTGAACAACAACTGTATTCCAAGTTTGCATACAATCTGAGTTATGGTCGGGAGTTATTGTAAATTTTTGGCCCCTCCTTAAAAATTGGGCCCAATAAAATTTTAAAAATCACTCACCAAAGTCCAAATGAATTTTTATCACGTTAAACAATATTTTATTATCAATATTTCATATTGTTCCTTGACATAAAATGAATAGTGACATCCATGAAGGTGAATACCTAAATTTTATAGTTTATGATAACAACACATGCATAGCCAAAAAAATAAATATTATTCTGGGAACTGAAAGAAAATATTTGATTTTTTTTTTCAATTTTATTATTAATATATTCATGATGATAAATTTCAGTGCAATATGTTCTTCAAGTATTATTTCAGTAAATACATTTTAGTTCTTACAAATTCATATCCCTTAACACCGCCCCACTCCTCCACCCCCCCCCCACAATCTCCTCCCTATAAAGGTATGTACAACCAACCATACATGACCATTTGTATCATTTCAAAACTACGGAACCCTTGCAGAAACTTGTCCAATTGCTCAGATGGAATGAAGTTAACAATTGAACATTTTGCAGAAAAATGTGGAATTGACGAGATATGATAAGTTGTCAATTAAACATTTTGCAGAAACTTGTCCAATTGCTCAGATGTTATGAAGTTAACAATTGAACATTTTGCAGAAAAATGTTGAATTGACGAGATTATGATAAGTTGTCAATGAAACATTTTGCAGAAAATTGTTCAACTGCTCAGTTTAAGCAACTGAGCAATCCAACATTTTTTCTGATTTTTGATAAGATATAATCTTGTTATCTTAACAATTTACTGAAAAATGTTGACTTATTGGGACAAAGTTTTCTTATGTTGATGGCACTTTTTAGCTTCCGTACATAACACTATTTTAAAGTTATTAAGCAGGCTTGGTTTACATTATCATGCAGAAAACAACACAATCAAAAATGCAGCCAAATAAATGTTCAAATATTTCCAAATAAGAAAACTATTCCAAGAATCAGATTAAGGCAGAAAATGGAAATGCAACCCATCAGTCGTGGTAATCCTTCGCTACCTTCTTTCTCTACTGGGATGGTTTTTGAATGACATGAAATAACTCGCTCAATTCCCAAATTGTAAAACAATAGGAAATAGTTTTCAACATCTCTGATTACTTAATTTATATTCTAAAAAGAATCAGAATTTAATCATTTATTTTTCTTTGAGAGGATGACTAAGAAAGAAAAGAAGGAGAAGTGAAAAAATTTTCATCTCAGAAGAATTCTAGGCTTCTCTCTGACTGATGTGAAGTCTTGGAAGAAGGAAGGAATGGAGGAAGAACGAGAGGCAGAAACTGGTGATGATGTAAACGAGATGCCGAGTTGCATAATCAGTGAAAAAATACACTTTGAGCTGGAGAAACAAAGATGATATTTCATTTAGGTCGAAACACACAGACACATTGACATTCCAAAACAGACATCAATATTTATAACAGGGGCAAAAATCCATCCCAAACTCTCCCCTCCCCCCCCCCCCTCCCCATCTGAAACTGTGTCCGCATTAAAAGTTTGCCACAATTTATCAATTTTGAGAAGTGGAAGCTTTTAGTTAACGTGCTTAACACAATTATAATTACGGGAACTAATTGCACCTTTTACAAGTATAAGGAAAATTATTCACACTGTTCTATATTGCAATTTAATAAAGTTATCAACAGTTTTAAAGACACACAACTAACAATGCACCTTGAACAATGATTCCCTAAATCCTGAGTACCGTTGTGGGTGAGGGGAGGGGGGAGGGAGAGGGAGGGTTATGTGCCGTTCTGACAGCCCATCATTTTAAAAAAAGGCGACTTCAAATGTCTGCATATTGTTATTCCAAGACAAGAGTCACCCTCATCCCTGTCTTTACCCCCTTGCCCTCCCCCACACCCCTTCCCCTCCCCCACACCAAACTCTTGGTTAAGCGATTTATAATTGTGGGAACTAATTAAACCTGTTAAAAGTATAAGGAAAAATATTCACACTGTTCTACATTGCAATTTAATAAAGTTATGAACAGTTTTAAAGACACACAGCTAAAACTGCACCTTGAACAATGATTCCCTAAATCCTGAGGTAGGGTTTCGGGTGAGGGGGGAGGGGGAGGGAGGGGTTATGTGCCTTTCTCCGACAGCCAATCATTTTTCAACCAAGGCGACTTCAAATGTCTGCATTTTTGTTATTCCAAGACAAGAGTCACCCTCATCCCTGCCTTTCCCCCCCTTGCCCTCCCCAACACCCCTTTCCCCTCCCCCACACCAAACTTTTGGTTACCACACCATTATCAGCTCTGATAAATCCATCGTCTGTGCTGTTCTCGACCGACAAAATTCACGTGTATCCCTTTAACTGCAATTTATTAGACTTTATGTTCATGCTTTTATAAATTCTGCATGCACTGGGTTCAACTAACAAGCAAGTCTTCCTTTAGGCCATATACAGTATGTTACCAGCTCAGCATAATATCTCTCGACAAACAGAAAGATACTAAAAACCTCTATAACCCCAAGAAATCTTCTTCCAATCATAGACACAATTTTTCTCTTTCAGAGCCACTCACAAGCAACAATATGCTCACGGCTACCAAAAACTAAAGTAATTTTAATCGGCAGATTTTTAAGGCTGAAAACTGGACTAAAAGGTAGTGGATTTAATTCCAGTCTCAAAAACAGATCCCCCCCAAATTTGGGAAACAAATTTGTTGATGTCGTTCTCAATATTTTTCACGGCATAAGATTTACGTTCACAAATCTACAGGATTTATGTGAAGTTGTTGATATTAACAAGAGGTATGGGATTCAGAAACTAGAACTACATTTAAATGTGAATAAGTTAGGACATTTACCAGAATTAGATGGACTTAGTAATTTCTTTTTTAAAGAACTATTTACACTCAATTTTGAGGTTCAAGATTAAGGGAAAATTTTCTGACCCACTCTGCAAAAATTTTTTGTCTTTGAATTGTCTCCTAATAAGGTTAAATAATTCACAATTCAATATCCCCATTTGATTCTCTTCTGTATAAATGACTTTGAATATATATGCTTTTCTTTTCACAAATTGATACATAATTTCAAATTCCTGGGCCTTTAATTTTTAAGTTCTAGGATAACCAATGTACATTGAAAGCTATGATAATTTGAGCAAACCTTGTTGCATTATGTAATATGTTATAAATTATGCATGTTTTTTTATTGCCTTATTAATAAAACTGCTATGATTAATTAAAAGCTAAGGTGAATCCTTTTCAAGCTTTAATGCTCAATTAAACACCTTTTCTCCATCCAGCATATTTTGGCACTTTCACTACACATATGCTTTATATACAACACTATTGGACCAATGAGGTATGAAAAATATTAATCTTTAATGACTAATAATGATAATAATATGTATCCATATAACGTAATACGCCTCTGTTTATACAATATAATTGTGCAATATCTATATAAATTTACCGACCCTGTTATATCCGTTATACATAGACAACAATTATTGTTTGTTAAACATATATTTACCATATCAATCAATGAATACAATATCTAATATCAATACCAGTTCGAGATCCCGATATATATCAAGTACCCTCTACAAATGTCATCTTTGTTAAGGGAAGGGTACAATTTCATTTCAAGTAGGTGAGTTGTTGCTTATCCGAGCACCTGTAACAATGGCTACTTACGGTTACCTGGGTTTTTCCTCCATTTAATATACCAGCTCAAAATTTTGTTTATCTGTATCAAGCAATGAGGTTAACATCCATCATACAGGATACCAGGCACGTAGCAAGGAATTTGCCAACGAAGGGGCGAAGCTTGTAGGCAAACTCTAAGCGTAGTGCCACCATGGGTTGGCGCGAAGCGTACAAAAAATTTGGCCCGAAAATGCCTCCCAGATCGCTGGAAATGGCACTTCCCAGGCCTTGTAAGTTGCATCTAAGCATTTTCTATTTTTAGAGTACTAGCGATATCATAAAAAAGACAACAAATATGCTCAAGGGGGGGGGCGGCCGCCTCCTTCGCCCCCCTGGCTACGCGCCTGCAGGGTACTGATGTTGGCTGGGGTTTCTTCTCCATTTTATAATATACTGTTGTTTATCTACATCAAAGCAATGCGGGGGGGGGGGGTGGGGGGGGTTTATTATCCATCTCACAGGCCACTGATGATGGGCTGGGTTTCTCTCTCCTTTCAAAATGTAAGATCATAACTTATAGTTACCGATGCTAACTTGGCAACTCAGAGATTTCAAGTCTGATCAATCCTACATCCCATATTTAATCATCAACACAGCTTTGGTCATGTCAAATAATGTCTTAAATTCTACAATAATTAGGCCTATTTAATTTATTGCAAATTATGACTACAAATGAGATTTTCATGTCTGTATGAAACCGGAGTATTCTACTTCAAATCCAAACTATCCAAATGAATGATTGAAAAAAAACGCCACGGTAACCTGTGATTCTGTCACCACCGAGGAATGAAGGGGGGAGAGGGGAGGGGAGGGAAGGGAGGGGAGGGAGGGAAGGGGTGATACCGCATAGAACGACGACCGGTTAACGTGTTTTGGAGGCTTTGGAAGAGCCAGAACATACACAAAAAGCCTCGGCAGCATTTACCACGGCGGCCTAACTCACAGAGAAGCAGTAAAGTGAAACAGCCATAATTAGCGCCTCAATATGCTAGCTGGAGCAATAATGGTCACCTAGGATGAATGTTTACACCTCCTCTGATGCTATCACCCCCCAGAGCTGTTAGTTTATGGAGATCCTTTACTGGTTTCAGCTTCAGGACTGCAATGTCCTGGATTTAGCTATTTCTACGGGTTACTTCGAACGGTGGGAATTTTTCCGACGGCAATGCTTGGAGACTTAACGTTCAAGAGCACAACAAGTGGATGAGCTTTACTAGGTGTCGGTCAACTGAGATGAAAAAAAGAAGAATAGTCATGTTGGTCCTTTTCTGGTAATGTAAACATACGGAAATCAACCGTTTCCCCGGCAAATCACAGCATCCCTCAGCTATTAACTGCTGAAGTGTTCTTAATTTAAGCGTGAAAGCGACATAGGGTTTTCGGTAAATTTCTTAAGGCAGAAGGTTGAGTAAAAACTGTTTAAGTCCAGCGAAAGATTATTTACTTGTCCGGCCAATGGCGTGTGTCGGTTGTAAAGGATCTGATGAAATCTGCAGGGACAAAATTTAAAAAAACAGACATAAATATTACATAATTAATAATAATAATAATAATATTTGCTTTTTATATAGCCCTTTATACCAGCAATAGGTCTCAAAGCGCTTTACAGACGTTATATTACCCCTGGTCAATGATAACCTTTCCCAGAGACAATCCCTCCAGTCGGCAGCAGTTATATGATGCGCCCAATGACAAGTTACCTCACAGGTACCCATTTAACCCCTGGGTGGAGAGATGCAAGTGAGATAAAGCTTCTTGCCCAAGGACACAACGTAATGAACTAGGCAGGAATCGAACCAGCAATCCTTGGATCACGAGTCCGACGCCTTAGCCAATTGGCCACCACGCTCTCAACACTCTCACTATAATAGGCAGTTTACAGTTGGGGTGCTCCCATTACGCGTGAATATTATTTAAACGGCTTGGTGAGAGAGTCACAACCTTACAACTCAAAAACGCAGTTTTAATTCTCTCTTATTGCGATCAATTTCTTCTGGGTGGTTTTCTTCTTCTTCTTCTTCTTTGCGCTATTCATATTCATATCTTATTCACCTATGACAAAATGATCAAATAAATCAACATTACAAAAAAACAAAACCACACACACAAGAAAAATTTAAAAAAAATTATATGACTCCATCTCCCCCAGTGGATTGACATTTTCTTCCTGTTGCATGCTTGCCTTCAGCAGAATGTTAATTTAGTTTGTTAAAATGAGCTAGATCAGTAAATAACGGTTTTGTTTAATAAAAATAATGTTACCCTGTCATGCCCTCGGACATCCGAGGGCCTGCCATGCCAGCCACCTACGGGGTGAGGCGCACGACCGTCATCTTCAACCCGAGGCGGGCGGCCGAAAAGGGTAAACACATTTAAACGTGCCATAAATATGCTGTTTCATTTTTTTGTTGTAATTTAGCCCACTCTGAGACAGAATATACCACAAATTGACAGCGCTGGAACAATCAACCACCATTAATCAATCACGCCCGAACCCTTAGACGGACGTGGTTGTCAATGAAGCTCTAACAGGAATCAAATTATCTCTTTAGATGCCTGTCACATGACAGAAGCATGGAAATACCCAAGGGGTTAGCAGCACCTGGGAAACCCAGGTAGGAGAGAGAGAGAACAAGAGAGAGAGAAATTGAGAGACGGGCAGAAGAGGCGGAGAGCTGCTCTTGGCAAAATGTCAACGCTCTAGAGTAGCCATCTCAAAGTAATATTGTGAGTAGTAGCATTGATCTGTAAGTTGACTACATCTGGCATGTTTTTATCTTACTTGTTTCATATCAAAAGCATGCAGACGACTTCATCAAAGTTTTTTCTTCATAAAGTATGTTAAAGAGAGGAAGACAAATTGAGGATACTTTTGAAGTAATAAACATCCACGTGGAAGCGACCGATAGGTGATATCGCGTCGATGACGGGTGGAAGGGGAATTTGGATCAAAGAAATGTAGGTAACGAATAATAACCGAAAATTTGATCGAAATGTCGAATTTTGCCTGTTGACGTAAGGAAAATTCACTTACCAATGACATGTGGTCTGGACTGTATGTGAGTTAATCTGTATGTCTGTATGTGAGTGAGTCTATCTGACTGTATGTTTGTGATCTATGTCTGTATGTGAGGGAATCCATATCTCTGTATGTGAATCGGTCTGTCTCTACGGGGTATTAACGTTTATCTGTCTGTATGTGAGTGCATCCATCTGTCTATGTATGTGAATCTATCTGTCACTATGTGAGTGAGTCTGTCTGTATGTTCACTTATTAAAAGAAACTACTTGTGATTTCTTAAAATTAATCCCTTTGTTCATTCCTTTGTTTATTCATTCCTTTGTTAGTTCATTCCTTTTGTTTGTTCAGTTCATGTCTGTTTGTTTATTCCTAATCCTTTGCTCTTTTGTTCATCCAATCCTTCCTTGGTTCATTCCTTTGTTTCTTTATATTCCTTTGTTTGTTCAATCCTTTGTTTGTTCATTCCTTAGTTTGTTCATCCTTTTGTTTGTTCAGTTCTTGTCTGTTTGTTTATTCCTAATCCTTTGCTCTTTTGTTCATCCAATCCTTCCTTGGTTCATTCCTTTGTTTCTTTATATTCCTTTGTTTGTTCAATCCTTTGTTTGTTCATTCCTTAGTTTGTTCATCCTTTTGTTTGTTCAGTTCTTGTCTGTTTGTTTATTCCTAATCCTTTGTTCTTTTGTTCATCCAATCCTTCATTCATTCCTTTGTTCGACCATCCGTCCATCCTTTTCATTCACTTATTCAACAATTCATTCATTTTATCATTAATTGTTCTCTTTTTAAGGCTTCTCCCTTCAAAGCTATTTTTTCCACATTGTGTAGTAAGTTTCAGTCAGTCTGACCAATTGTGATATCTTCATGAACTGTCATCCAGATTACTAAGACATCTATCTATGTGGTCACTTCAGTGAGTAAGAATAGGCTACAAGTGTGTTCAATCAATCTTATCTTGAGTTACAGACACGAATTGCTAAGACAGGGCTTTTCAGCTAACAGTGTATTGGAATATTTTGCTGTTAATTACAAGTTTTGCCTTGTTTGCTTACAGATTTTCCCTTTGATGGTCAAGCGAGCGTGGTCAAAGTCCAAACTCGAAGCCAAAATGCAGCTTCATAATAGCTGTCATGGAGCTAGGGTTCAATTAAGGTATCGTAAGTGTCAGGTTCCCAATAACGTGGCTATCTTTTCTGTCAAACAGACCCAAAAAAAAAACACCTCCCAAATATGCTGGATTATTATATTTCGTCGAATTTCGCTATAACTTCGAAAACTTTGGCTGCAATTGCACTTTGGCATTTCATATTTGGAGAGTTTAGGGAATCGGTCAAGGGAACGTGACAGACAGAAGGATATTTTTCCAAAGCTCTTCACCTGGACGACAAGGTAGCTGATAGATTCCGAGTCGACAACAAAGAATTTAATCTTTTAGTTATTCAGTTTTGAAAGTCTAAACTCTCGGAGGGGAAGACTATACCAAGGCCATTTATATTTAAGAAGATTGGAATACTTTTGAAATCCAACTTTCTCAAAATCAATAGATGCACAACACTCATCATAATCATTTCATTAAACCAATATATTCAAGGGGTACTTTTTCTAAGACAATAACAACCCTTCCTGGCATCGTAAACACTTAAATGTTCTCCAAAATGGGGAAAAAATCATGTCCACAACATGACGGAATTAAGTACCACGTACTGTAGCCACTTTACTCTTAGGAAGATGAAAAAAATCCAAAAAAAAAAATAGTAATAAGGGAAGAAAAAGGGAAGGGCAGGGAATTGTAATCTATTTCAAAAGCAGTTGCTATTTTAAAGCATAATTGTGATTCTTTTAAACATTATTCATTTAGTTCTCATACAACATCATTTTTTGATGGACAAACCTTTAACACTGGTATACTAGTACAGATCAGTATTAACAACGTACAACTTTGATATGTTACAGAGTACAGATCATTCTACAATATTTTTCCATCCCTTATTCACAGACTCGATCTGATTGGCTGATAAGGTTTAATTTTTTAACAATCTACAAACAGAGCTATTTGTGTAGGTGGCTCTTCAAACACTATAACAGCGTTGATGGAATGCAACATGTCGACCAATGCAACATGCTGACATATGGTACTGACAATAAGCAACATCATGATATATTCAACATGTTGAAATATGGTATTGACAACATGCAACATGCCCACCTATGCAATGTGCTGATGTATGGTATAAACGACATGCCCACCTATGCAACATGCTGACATATGGTATTGACAACAAGCAACATCATGATATATGCAACATGTTGAAATATGGTATTGACAACATGAAACATGCCCACCTGTGCAACGTGCTGATGTATGGTATAGACGACATGCCCACCTACCTGTATGCAACATTCTGACATATGGTATTGACAACAAGCAACATCATGATATATGCAACATGTTGAAATATGGTATTGACAACATGCAACATGCCCACCTATGCAACGTGCTGATTTATGGTATAGACTACATGCCAACCTATGCAACATGCTGACATATGGTATTGACAACATGCAGCATGGCGAACAATTCACCATATTGCCTTGTTTTGTCAGAAAGTACAGTAGACTATACAGCTGTGAGTTCCGTATGAACACAATCTGCGAGTATTATCTAATATAACCAACATAAATTCATTTCTAGCCTAGACATAATTATTCCGCTCAATTTTGAAAATAACTACAGAAGGGGTTCCCCCCTCGGCTCTCACGAGATGATGCAACAACGTATGTATGTGAAGGGAATTGTTACAACCGAGTTATAGCAAAGATCTTTTCACAGATTAATTCCGTAGATCTCACGTACTCATCCGAGACATAAGCTGCTCTTCAAACCCACCCGCAGATTCGTGAAGAATCTTCAATAACACTGAGTACGGGGAGAACAGTACTTCAGCAAACCCCATGTTTGCTCTCCTCCTTAGAAAGCGTGGAATGTTTCGGAGAGGCAATACCGTAGAATAATACCTCTTATTAGCTTCTAAAGCAATAAATGTCCAAACAGACCCCCTCTCAAGTGCCACATTCTGTTGATATATCTCGCCAAAAAAAAAATCTCGAAACATGACGGAAAATGAGAGTCGTCGAGAGTGATTTACGGCAAATATCTTTAGATCCACACAAACGAACTTGGAGGAGAAGAAATCGTTTCATTGACAAGAGTCGTAAACATTGGTTAATATATACATGGTACTCCCAGTGCCATCTCTCTGTTGACAATTTACCACAAAATGGACAGAAGATATAAATGGTTTTTTTTAACAATGTTCTAAAACTGTAAGACGTCCTGGTAAGACGTCGTCCAGTCCATTGGAGTGAAATAAGTGTCACCTTTCGGAAGATTTTCTTTTTCAAATTCCGAGAGGATTTATTTGAAACTTCTCTCTCACCGCATGATCCCTCTAATTTGAAAAGACAGACAGATCTTTTTATTGAAATGTCAAAAATGGAAGCGTGATCTTAACAAAACTTTTATCTATTCACAATAACGCTGGGGGGGGGGGGTCAGGGGTGGGGTAGAAAGAAGGTCACCACCCATTTTTCATATTTTCAACACTATTGCAGTTCTGCTTTTTTGGAAGATAAATTACTAAATACTGTATTTTTTATTTCTAAATCCACTGTTTTCATTATCTACAGATCTATAAAATTTTATGATATATTGTAACTGACCATTCAGATCACCGAGGACCTGGGAACGGAAACTGTACGGTGAAGGTGGGAGATGATATATTCTATAAATAGAGACATAACAACCACGGATTCTGGATATATCTGATCGTATGCAAAATGGTCACGCAATACTCAGGAGGACAAGATTAACTACAAATCAATTGACCGGCCTGGTAGTAACAGAGTCCATACTCATATGTGTACGAAAACAATACAGAATGCAATTGACACAATGAGATTTGTATAAACCAAGGAATGGATGGGCATTGCCTTCCAAGGTCATTTTCAATTGCAATGTCTGCATACTTATTGTCACTTACAACAATTTTGTTTCCACTCTACCCCCCTCGCCGCCCCCCCCCCCACCTAGGACACCTCAAAACAACTAAGACTTCAATACACATGCCGTCACCGCTCGTCAAGAATTCTCAGTCTCGACTAACCCTTTAACGCTGAGCATATCATCAATACTATTGCATGAAACCAAGCAAACGATAAGCAGCCTCGTTTGCCATTTGAAACCGAAACCGTGAGTTAGTCTTGAGAGTGTAAAATCCCGTGGAAAGCATCCATCAAAGTAATACCTAGGTGTACGCCTCTCGCGGGACGACATGACAATCCTCGGCGCAGCTAAGAACGATAATCTAAAACGTCAAAGCCGCTGTCTATTTTATACAAACTGGGAATCACTGGACCGAGTACCCGTTATTAAAGTTATTCGGGCTGAGTCGTCGTCGGAAAAATTTAATGGAGCATTCATCGTTAATGTCCAATTAGTTCCAGAAGCACTAACCACTTCAGCAAACATTTCATAGTTCAGTTCAGCATGAACGGGGATACCGTCCGCAGATGCAGAGACATTTCTCTTCTTTTTTTTCCGTCTCATCTCTCCGTTTGTCTGTCCGTCTGTCTGTGCATTTGTTTGCGCTTCGTGGTGTACAATACCCTAGAACAAAACCAGAGATGTTTCTGTTTGAACGTCAATCATTCACCAAGCCGAACATAAATTTTGACATAAAAACCTAAATATTGCAACTGATCACATTTTGGACATCCTCATAGATATATATCTTCACCAAATGAAGATAAGGGGTCGTCGGCATTTGTGCACTGCTCACCGTTCACACAGGACACACTTCAGAAGTAGGAAGCTGCAGGGCTTGCAGCATCATGCAGCCAGGCTCCGTATGCATCAGTTCCACAAAATAGCCACTGAAGGTCTGCAGTGATAAATCCCTTAAATTGTCTGAAATTGACTCATTCTAGCTGCAGCAAGATTTGAAGCTGCTGCAGCTTTTTGTCCTTGACACAGTCTAGTGCCCTCAATTTTTTATTTATTTTATTTTTATTTTTTTTATTATTATTATTATTATTATTGTTATTATTTTTATTATTATTATTATTAATTTTTTTATGTAAAAAAAATCGTCACCAAGACACTAACATCCTCATATAATATCTACCAGCCCACCAGAGTCAGAATTTTCATTACTCCCAACTCTTAAGTATTAATACCAGTCACTACTGCATGGACGACATTTATTGCTGTGTTTTAAAAGATATTCTATGCCTACAGTTTAATATTGTTACTTTGTGAATATTCCCCACCTTAAACCACAGTATCACATTAAAGTTCTGTACCATTTGTAACATTTCACACAGTAAACATTTCATGACTGATTATACCTTTTGGTTTGATTTTCTAATGACATCCTGCTGGTCAAAAAAAATTCCTAAGTTGAATCAGATTTCAAGATAAACACCAAAAAAGGGGGATCCTTAAATGTCCTTCTTGGCTACCAGTAAAGTACAAACTGAAAACTGACACGTCTGGACGGGAGGGGGGTGGGGGGTGGGTTAACTAGCTCTATAAGAATTTCCATCTTTGCAGATTTATACAGTATAATTATATGAGTACATTCACAGACAAGGGTGAAGGAATATGTGGAACAAAGTAAAGTGGAGGGAGAGGGGATGGGGGTTGGAAAGTGAGGGGGTACTAGGGAAAATGAGAGCTCCATTCAAGTATGTAAAATTCTGATTACACTATCTACAAAACAATATCTGACTTACCCCATTACACACTCAGTCGTAATTAATCTTTTTCTTTTGTTTTCATCAATATATATATATATAGATATATATTTTTTATTTTATTTTTTTATTTATGTATTTTTTAATTTTTTTTATATATTTTTTAAGACTCATTACCCAGCCACATTCCGCCCCAACAAACCACAAGCTCCGTCAGTCATCAGCAACTTTCGGGAGCTTAGAATAATCTCTGATATACGGTTTCGTCTCTGACTCATTCGTCTGGTTAACGACCACAGAACTAGTTTACATCCTCTCATTGGATAAACGATGTATTATAAATGATGACGTGACGACGACGAACTGCGTTTGTTTACCGGGAAAAGATTAAAGAAGACAAATGGGCTTCTGGGAATTTAATCCGTGTAGTCAAGAAAAAAGGATGAGGCCTAAACGCTTGAATTATGAGCAATCCATACTTTATTGACGACCGCAGTGCTGTCATTTTCACCGTAGACGGTTCCCCGATCGCTAGTAAAAATATCGGTTGGTTTACCACAGTCGGGAGGGCGCTGTCAATATTTCATTTGAAATAAACTGTACAGTTATGAATAGGTGTCAAGTAAACAGACTGAATTGTGAAGTGTTTGTTGAAATCATACTCAGCAAGACAATAATACTTTTGTTTGATTTAATTCTCCTTAATCATCATAGCCAAGAAAAAGCATAAACTATCCGTCAATCTATCCACTATTTAATTTCTTTCAAATAGCAAGACTAATGTCTACTTTGTCTTGATTTAATTCTCCCCAACCATCATAGCCAAGAAAAAGCATTAACTATTCGTCAGTCTATCCACTATTTAATTTCCTTCAAATAGCAAAACTAATGTCTACTTTGTCTTGATATAATTCTCCCAACCATCATAGCCAAGGAAAAGCATAATTTATCCATTAGTCTATCCACTATTTAATTTCCTTCAAATAGCAAAACTAATGTCTACTTTGTCTTGATATATTTCTCCCCAACCATCATAGCCAAGAAAAAGCATAAAATATCCATCAGTCTATCCACTATTTAATTCCTTCAAATAGCAAGACTAATGTCTACTTTGTCTTGATATGATGCTCCCCACCCATCATAGCCAAGAAAAAGTATTTACTATTTAATTTCCTTCACATTGCAAAACTAATGTCTACTTTGTCTTGATTTATTTCTCCCTAACCATCATAGCCAAACATAGCATTAATTAACAGTAAACCTACCTATCCTCAAATTTCCTTCACATTGAAAGACTGTAGTTAGTATACAATTTTTATCCTATAAAGTAACCATCATAGCCAAAAATTAGCATTTACTGTATTAAAGTAAATCTCATATAGCAAGTCTATAATACCTATGTTTGATTAAATTCTCTCTTAAACCAACATAGTCACAAAACAGCATGGCAAGACTACAGCAAGTAACAACCAGGCAGTTATTTTTAAAATGCATGGATTAAAACTTTCAAGTCGGGTGGCTTCCAATTCAACATTTGAAACTCAAATTTGGAATCTTTTCAAATTAGAAAGTCACTCCAGATGGGAAACCCATATATTTCTCTGGATGAAAAACCCACTTTACTATGACCCGTCAGGGGATCGAACCCTGAACCTATCGATTGCTAAGCCTCATTGCTATCGGTATGCTGTCCCGAAAACAGCCCTTTGATAAAGATTTTAGTTAATTTTTTTCAACATTAGAGTATACTAAAATCCCCAATAAATAGATTCACTATCAAGTTATGTCTTAAAAATGATGAAAAACTAATAAATTATAAATAAAAAGAAATATGTACATACATTTTGCATTTGATCAATACTGCTGTGGTAAAAAATGTCTGGGAGACCAAATGTTTGGAATTGTAAAGAAATGCTTAAATTCCTTGGATATTCAACCTTCACTGGATGGGAAAATAAACATCATCATATCTTAGTCTGATCAATCGCCCATCTTATTTCGAGAAGAATTGTTAGTTTTGTGGAAAAATTGGCAAATATAATTATTAAGTTGCTTTTGGACATCTCAGCCATGTATTATTATAATATGAGAATTTAACTCAAATCATTATCCTAACATGTATTTGTCAAATCTATATATTTCCTTCTTTCAACACGTTTTGTACCGTAACTAAACATCGCATCTCTCGTTTGACGTAGCATGGGATAAGAATCTGACGACCTTTCCTTGACCTCAACAACAAACAAATATATTCTTGACTCTGACCATTACAGGTCAGTGTCTTTGAATTCCACTCATTGTCTCATTCTCAATTTCAAATTCAAGTCAAACAGGATAAATCCTATGTTTACAAGTCGAACCTGTAAAGACGAGAGCGTTGTCTCGTCCACTTTCGTTAATACCGGTTTACGTAGCCGAGGACGTTCGTCCCTGAATCTCGCCGGTTAATTTCCCCATCTGACGTGACGTCAAACCGAGAACAACTTTTATCACTGACAGGAGAGAAATCTCCGATTGTCTTCGACTTACGTATTTACCACAACCCTGTAAGGACTCTTGTTCCAAATTTCTCTACGAGCAAAGCAGCCAAGCTTGTCAAATGCATCAACTTAATGACTAAACCCTGGATCAATAAAAACCACAGAAAGGAGGTAAAAGTAAAAAAAAAAAAAAATTGACTTCGCCAGATTGGTCAAATCCAGAATAAGTCCTCAAAAATATAAGATTACGGTTTCGCTTTTGACCGAGGGCTGTTTGTATAATCTACAGATGTGCTTTTGTACTGACTCTTGTAAATGTTAACAGGGTTTTATCTCTGCCCTAAAAAAGGAAGGGAAAAAAACTGTCCGTCATATCAAAATAGATTAAAGTTTCTCAGCGTCGGTCGATGGAACTACTGCTATCAATAAATTTGAAAATTCCTTGCCCAATCCTTGCAATAGTTTGGATTTCTTTAACAATTTCATGTGCAGATAGCACCGGGTCTTTCAAATGAGAGGAAAAAGTAAAAAAAAAAAACCCCAAAATTGACTTTGCCTCATTGGTCAAATCCAGAATAAGTCCTCAAAAAAATAAGATCACGGTTTCGCTTTTAACCGACGGCTGTTTGTATAATCTACAGATGTGCTTTTGTACTGACTCTTGTAAATGTTAACTGGTTTATCGTGAATCTCTTCCCTAAAAAAGGAACGGGAAAAAACTGTCCGTTATATCAAAATAAATTAAAATTTCTCAGTGTCATCGATGGAACTACTGCTAAATAAATTTAAATATTCATTGCCCAATCCTTGCAATAGTTTGGATTTCTATAACAAATGAATTTGGAGATAGCTACGGGTCTTCCAAAAGAATTTGTTTGTGGGATAGAGAAGGACTAAACAACAACAAAATATATTTATATTCATGGAGCAGAAAATTCTTGTAACTGGGCACTTAAATCTAGGGAGAAACTTTGACCATGGCATACACTAGGGTCAAGTTTTTGAAGATAACTGGTTGAGTTTCTTTATCTGTTTTTCTTTGGGGGGGGGGACGGGCGGAGGAGGATCTGACTACCAACACTATCAATTTGTAGAAGGTAAGATTCGTGAACATTGCTAGACGTTCTCCAGTACTAGACAGTAGAAAGAGTTTGACTCTAGCAAATCAAAAAGTCAATCCATCGATCAAACCATGAATCAATCGATCGATCGATCAATCAATGGACTAATGACCCAAACATGAAATCGAACATGGTCGAAGATGATCCAGAACATCGCTAAACATATTTCGGGACAAAGAATGTGTCTCCAGCTATAGAAAATCAATCATTCTAACCCACTATCCAACCATCAGACGATCAATCAATCAGTTTATATGTTTGATCAACGGTACAAGCTATTTCACCTCAGAACGACAGACCAACTTATTGATATTAAATTGGGGATCTGTCCCACAAATATCACTCTGAACAATCATAAACTGCAACAGAACAAACAGCGCTTACTTTCACAACCCAACTACTGTAATACATAACGACTTGCTTTACATTAACGTACTATTTCCGTAAACACAATTTCTAAGTTCGTACAAGAGAATTCGTCGACTAATAAATGCTTCAATTTGAAAGACAAAACGCATGCCCATTTATAACTGTGTCCAACATTCCCATCCAAAAAACTATCTTTATTTTTCAACCGGTATCTAGCAAACGCGACAAAAACTACGTCAATTAAGAAATAGCTTTGAGATGTTTCCATTCAAATTAAATTACTTTCAATTTCGTCAAAAGCGAGCAAAAAACCGTGACCAAAAAAAAAAACATGTAACCAAGACATCAGAAGAAGTAAAAGAAAGAACGAGAGGAAACAAATGGAATCTCTTTTCATGTTTGGACCAATAATTTTATTCCAGAACGACAACAGCGCTGTCAAGGATGGAGTTTTGAGAAGCAAGCACTCCGAGACAGCCTTAACGATCTGTTTTTATTTTCTATATTTATTAAGTTTCGCAGAGCCTTGGTTGTCTTCATTTAACCATACAATAATAAAAACTTACTTTCTCCTGTGAAATTGTATCACAAAAAGGTTGATTCTACGTTTAATAACAGTTATAAATTTACTTCAAGCAAAAACAAGATACAAAAAAACAAGAAAAGAAAAGCAAAAAAAAAAAGGTCACGTACAACTTTTGGAAATTCCTTTGAGTACAAATATTAACTTTATTCCTGCAGAATGTTTTCTTTGCGTAACTGGAGAGGCATTAGGTTTCGCTCTAATTTGCTTTGCCTTTTCCAATTTGAGGTCGAGCTAATCAAATAAAACTTCTCAGTTTTCAAAACTTTTCAAGTTTGATTAGTCGTCGCTGCAGAGTTGAACAAACAAATTTTGTCCAAAAAAGAGAGAAAAATCTTAGAAATTTAGTAAAATGACCGTACGGAAATCGAGAAATGAGACCTGTATTTGTCCTTTTTGTGTTTGAGAGGTAATTATAAATCTGAGTGTTATATGTACTGGCGTAGATCAAGTTTGGGGTTGGGGATTATATACACCCTCCCCCCTTCTGAGGTATTCTCAATCCCATTCCACAATACTGAGTTGAAGCTTTGGAGCGTCGGTAAAAGTCGTACCAAGTCCCCACAATGGAACATAATGGACCTTATACAGGTCTGTGGCTCTAGAAAGACGAGAACTTTTGAAAATGTTTTCACGACTAGGAGTTGGATTGAGATATGTTTACAGCAGTAGATGTAAAATCTTTTGGAGACCTGTGAACAGGTTTCACATGACATGTATTATCTAGGACCCGGTTAGCATTTATCTATGGCACTGTTAGGACTGGTATGACGACACCCTCTGCCAAAACGCTGAAGATCCCAATTCCAACTGTGAAGAGTCTTTCAGAAAATTGGCGAGTGCGATATAGAACGGTACGACAAGAATAATTATTCGCTGAAAACAAACTAAAGGTATTAAAACAGGGAATATTCATATATATATAAGTGATATAAATATTAATATAGGTCGATGCACTGGACGTAGCGAGATGACTTTTATCATAGGGCCCCAAATGTGACAGTCAAAAAAGGTGAGAGTCGCAGAGAGTAAACATGAAACAAATTTAAACTTGTATAAAATATAATATTGAAATTAATGGATGACTTGAGGCACAAAATTTAATATTGAGACGTTTGTTGACGACTGACGACCACGTCTTACAGTCCAGGTTGTGTTTCATAGACCACTTTTATATTTTGTGAGGAATGACCCTTTAAAAAACTGCAGCTCATTAATAAAAGTGACTGGATTGTATAGTCTAATACACAGACCATTAGATCACTTCCTCAGATGCAACAAAAAACTCAATGGTGAAAACATAAAGACTTTACCACTGCCTCAAATGACATGTTTTATACAATGCATATCAAAATCTTCAAGAAACAAACGGTGTCGAAATGCCATCACAAGGATGCTTTGTTGTTTGAATGAAGTTAAAAAAAACAATTTTTGGTTGAGTTTTTAAAATTTATAAAACAATGACTTACTTCTTTTTTTTTTAAACATTTAAGCCTGCACCTATGAGCCAAACTCATCAGCAACTTAATAGCCTTAAAGGAGCATACCAGAGTATCCTGAACAGCTACAGAAACACAACTAAAAACACTCACATTTTCCTTTCTTCTTGGACTATGACATATCGAGACTGATTAAAACTTCTGACTACAAAAGCCATCAAACATGTTTTCTTGCCTTTGTCAGAATAATGACCATAAAGATAATTATTCGTTAAGGTAAACATTACTCTTGATTCTTCCCCTTCGCCTTCCACGTAAACCCCCAACTTTTGTACGCTGTCAGCGTATTAACAAATTTCATCTACATAGCCTGATGTTATCATCTTTCTCTCTCAGCATTGTAGAAAGAAACGTATGCCCCATGATAGATCGGTTCGGCAGAGAAATAATTCCCTCAAAGAATAAATTTGAATCACCTAGAGATCTCACAAGTAAAGAACTGCTTTATATCAACTTTAGGTCTGTTAAATTTTCACAAAACCACAAAGAACAGGGAAAAGACTGATTAATACAGAAACCTCTTCCGAGGGAATTTATGCGAGATGCATGCAGAGATACAAATGATTTACACTGCAAGGAAAATGTTCATACTTTTTTTTCTCATTTTTTTCTCCCGGCTTAAAACTTTTGATGTCTGCTTCGGCCTCCCATAACAAAAGTACTCCACTAATTTGATAGTACGTCGAGCTAGACGGATGGAGAATGTTACACGATGACAAATACAGACCAATGTTCTGTCAGAGTTATAGCAGGGTAGGCTACATTTTGTAAAAACAAAAATCCAACATTTCAACTTGAAAATAGGCCTACAGCTAAACAAATATTTTCTCCCCCCCCCCTTCTTTTTCGTAAGGGATGCAACACATTGGAAGGATTCAGACAGTCATAAAGGCGATCATATTTCTTCTTTTTCATTGTCCATTTTTTATTTTTTATTACTTTTTTTGGTTCATCTTTGTTCGAGACAGAAGCCAAGAAAGCATGACCTGATTGGGTGAAAAAGCGATAGTTGTGATATTTTCATAGACCATTTTTATGTGAGAGATAAGATTCAATGATATGTAAGGTACTGGCTAGGAAATAGGCTGCACAGGGACCGCCACCAATGAAGGGCTGGATAGCTCGGGTGGTAGAGCACAGAGTTCGTAAGCTGACGTGACAGGTTCGAATCACATATTCTACCCTCAAAAAAATAAGAAAATACATTGCACTGTTCAAGCCTGTTTACGAATTTCGTATTTCGATTATTACATTATTCATTAAACTTATCGATACAAATATTATTCCCAAAAAAAACAAAAGGAGTAAATGAAATACTTAATGTGGTAGAATGAAAATGAGGGCGGTAGTCCAGATTGGAATTAACAGAGGGGGACTGTGTTCAAAAGGTAACTTGGTAATATCACATCATAGAGATCGTCTTGACAGACCAGCAACAACTATTGCCTGAAACTGAAGTTCGGCACGAGCGATCACGTCCCTACGTCGTCTGGCTGCAATTTAAGCTGCAGCCCCCTCAGCCTCCTATTTTTGGCCACGATGCTTTGGAGGGGATTCACTATTTTTGACAGTGCAGACACTCTAGCATCACAGCGTGACATGACACTGTCACATGACGAATAATTCAGCCACTCTCATACGGAAACAGAGATGTCCATCGTTTTGAAGAGTAGCTTTACACTGGCATGAACAAGTTTATTCATACCAGCAAAACCAAGGAAGATGTCACACCAACTTAAATGACACGAATGATGAGAACCTATCGTAGATCGACGAATGATACCAACGTCGATTGATAAAAAGAAGTTGTTTAACCCTCCCGGCATAATCGGGAATGAGACATGCACCAAACCACGTGCCACACAATCTTAATGTTTTTGAATGAATGAAGCAAAATCCTTTACATTTTTTTCTTTAGGCCGTTCTGGCATTAAGAAAAGGAAGGATAAGTTCCGACTGGGTTCCAGGAAGGGAAACACTTTTCTATCGGGCGTAACATGATCACCTACCGATGTCGTTCCCGCTGATTAATGAGCGAGACACACTTTTGATCTTACTTCATTTTGAACATGATTTTTCCACACATAGTCTCAAATTTCTATTCATAAATGTAACCATATCCTGTGTAGTTGTCTCTCATTTCTTGTAAAACTAGGTTAAATGATCAAATTACTCAAAGTACATGATGGGTGACACATTTCCGATCATGGTCGTTGTCGTCACGTTTATCACAGGTGGTATTATGTTCTTATATATATATATACACCAACGATTACTAATGTGAGATCTTTCGAAAAGGACTCAAGATCTACATCACTCGACATGACACCGTCACAATCGCACGGTTACGGTTGCCATGCGAGGTGTCTGGGGTTAAGGCCGGATCGAATCGGTTTGATTTTCTTGTATAAAGCCTTTTCGTCAAAAAGAAATTATTCTTAAAGGGATACTCCAGCGACTGAAGTTGACTGCAGCGAAAATGCCCAAAGTGGTCTCAGTCTTTATGTTATAACCACACTCTCATAGCATTTTGAAAATATGATATTTTATGAACCTTTCAAAAGTTGGTGAATGCATCTGGTAACTGTTAGCAGAGGTCAATGATGTCATCAGGATGACAATTCAACTGTAAAATGTTCTGGTTCTTCTTTATAATAGTTGACTCACTTACTCACAGAGGAAAATAAATATTTCTCCCCCCAAAAAAATTGCATTTTGATGACATTGTAAACACAGCGAACTTTGACAGCTAAGCAAACATTCCAAATATATCAGGTTTCAAAGGATAAATCAACTACAAGATTATATAAGAATAAGTAAAGCTTCCAAAGAGCATTTACCCAGATAACATCACCAGACCCCCTTGCTGTGTACTAACTTCCTTGATCAGTTGAAGATTTAGCCAGTCAAACTAAGTTCCATACAATCAGCCTTATCTTAGAGTTAGGGACAAGATATTGAAATGGGGTTTTCGACTATCAGTGTGGAATATTTATTCTTCTCTTCAACACATTTAAGTTTAACATTGCTTGTCACCAGAATTTGTTTTCTTTATTATTGTCATCTTTAATGAGGGTAGTCCTGCTCAGTGCAGAAGCACTGCTTTCCAGAGGAGCCCTCAAAGTCAAATATTCTCTTACGAAGTCAAAGTTTGTGGAGAATGGCATGACAGCAATGTAGTGTTCAATCTATGCTAATTCCTTTGCTAGGATAATTTTGGGGCAGACCCAAAAATGCCCTATATTTGCATATATGTTAGACTATGTAGTCCAGCCACTTTCATTGATGAGTCTCAACTGTTTAAAACAGGGGTTCCCTAACTGGGGTGCATGAACCCCCAGTGGGTGCTTGCGTCCATCCCAGGGGGTTGGTGAGAGGTTTCTGAAAGTCAAAACTAGAGTACTTTTTGTTGAACTAAAATCTGATATATCATATAATTTAGTAATGTACAAAAGTTGGTCGTCATGAAAACAAAGCTGCGGGCACGCCTTGACGTCGGCCCCAACATGAGTGTGGCCCTCTCTAAGACAGCTCCGGGGATCAAACGCAGTGAAGGAAAAACAGGGGCATCCGTCTCATCGTGTGTGATGGGTGATCAATGCGTGTGTAACATCTTATAATAAAGACTGCTGGCCCACTATATTGTAATGAAATAACAAACGACTGTATTCAATTGTAAAGTTAACTCTCACCCTTAACCTTTATTCCTCATTTGCATATATCCGAAATGCTAAGACGATATAGGAATGATTCCCTTTATTTTTGTAACAATAGTTTAATCTTTATGTTCACTGATGCATGTTAGCTGTCGGCGAGCCCTGGCTCGCTTGTGGAGAAGGCTGGTTGAGTTGGCCACGAGGTGTTAGATAGTACGTTTGATTAAATATATGTTACGCATGAATCCAGTGTTGTACATAGTACTTTTGATTAAATATATGTTACGCACAGTTCACAGTGTTGTACATAGTATATTTTTGTATCCTTCCGAACTCTACATTTACCGTAATCGGCCTCGCTTACACGTGGTACAATTCGTGATCTAATCTTGAAGTTTCCGAATAAATATTTCTTCATCTCTTGGTTTTTCATTACAATATTACATAATGAACTTGATCTTTTACGAAGCACTGTTATGCGTAATATAGTATAATCATGACTCAGATCGTGTCTTAAAAAGTTGGGGGTTCGTGGACAACTCTGACATCCACAGGGAGTTGGGGGGGGGGGGATAAAGTTAGGGAAACCCTGGTTTAAAAGTCCCCATATCTCTCAAAATGAATATAGGGGTAGCCAAAAAATATAACCTAGGGCTGATGGCAATGCTATTTAACACTGAAAACATATAACATATCAAACATATTTTATAACAAAATTAATATATTTAAAAAAAATATAATTTGGGGCCTAAGGTCATCCTTTTGAAGTTGAAGTTTTGCATTATTTTCCAAGTTTTGTGTCAATTTCTATTCAAGCCATGTAGTGTTATAACTGGATAAACCCCAAACTAAGTCAGACATAATAATAACATTAATAATAACAGTAATAGTAATCAGCAGTTGTTTTAACGACGCTCAAGCGACCACAAATGTGGGAGAAACCCGCAAGGGCTTATGGATTACAACTAACACATTGGGTGGCTTCCAATTCAACATTTTTAACTCAAATTTGGAATCTTTTCAACTTCAGAAAGTCATTTCAGATGGGAAAACCGTAGCAAACAAATTTTCGATTTTCTTAAAACCCAATCTAAGAAATGTTAAAAGCCATTTATAAAATGAAGGGGAGATCCCTCTCAAGACCACTATCAGCCAATCTGAAAACGGTTGAAAATAAAGTTATTGCTGGATTTTGAACAGTAAAAACTAATTCTACATATGAAAACAGATGTTCTATCTACTACATTTCAGCGTTCCTGGCTGGGTTGGTTTGAATCTATGAGTTTCTCACTTTTAATTGTAAGAATTGACGAGAGAATTTTAGCTTACCTGTGCCTTGAACAGCTGATGAGAAGGAAGCTTATTTTGGTTTGAATTCTTCAAAAGAACCACTCTTGCCAACTTTATCAGCTGCGAATCTTTTTGCCCCAAAAACGGACTCGCTGAAAATGACTGATTTGCCTGAAGATAAAGGGATGAGGAGAGGCAGGAAACTTTAAAGTTAAATTCAAAGTGAGGTTTTATTTTCACGAGAGGGTTTCGATAAATCAAAAAGAAAAGGGAAAAACATTATGGAGCTTGTTATTTTTATTCCATCCAAACACCTCGATGCACCTAGCTATTGAATACTGTCCATAGTTACAGACTTTCTGTCTGTTCTCTATACAGCAATATTGAGCACTGTTATTCACAATGTTAGGATATAGAGTTAGGCTAAACATTTTCTAAAGAGGATTTATACGTTCTATAATTCATGTTCATGAGTTTTATAAAAACAGAGTTAGCGCATTAAAGAAAACTAAGGTATATCATAGATTGATAGCCAAAGTCGTCCAACACAATTTGGGTTAAATATGTGCCAAACCGAATACAACAGGCTCAATTTAAAATCAAACGAAATGAGTGGGTGGAATAGTTTTTCGGCTTTTCACATTTATTCTCATAGATAAATCCAAAATAAACAAAACAACATTTCACTGAAGTGTATAGACCTATCTGATTTACAGCTTGAGAGGAAATGACCTTTGACACTTACCACATACACCCAACATTTTGAAACAGAACGAACATGGTTGTGACATCATTTTCCCTTACTCCCATGTAAATCATATGAGTATATGTGCTTAGGGTTGAGTGTTGTTATAGATTTCTTGGGATATATGCGATAGATATTAAACCCTCTAGAATATTTCTTGAGTAACAAGAAGGAAGTTTATTCAAGGTTTACTTTTAGAGTTACTGGGTTATAAGGATTGCAGAATTTGTTCTCTGTTAACCTCAGACAATCATTTGGCCACAGAACACAATTATCGTGATTTTCGTAGTGAATTTTAAAAGTGGACTCAAAAGCTATCGAGAATGAAGGTCATGCAATCTTTACTCCTGGAGTCGTCATGTCTTAAAAGTTTTCAGACTTTGATCCCCGCTGACTTTTAAAGACCTTTAACATACACAGAAAGCAAGAGGATTCAAATATACTGTATAGAGTTGTTCTTGGAACAACAAAATATGAAAAAGATATAAACCGGACAAATGACGAAATAAATTCTGATGTGATTTATTGATTAAACTAACCATTTTCGTGTTCATATTGCAGAGCTTCATCGAGAGAAGGGCTGCTGTACGTGGAGTGGTAGGCCGACCTTCGATCTGCTAGCATGCATTCTTGTGGGAATTCGGAAATCTGTTTGGCTAGCTCGATGGCGTACTCCAAGGCTACAAGGTAACAGAGAAAGAAGTCGTAAAAACACTTGAAGTACTTAAGTACACCCTAACCATATCCATCCATGATTAATTAAGCAAACTAACAAAGAGCAAACCATTTCCATTGACTCATTGCTAAGTTTTATAAATCTGCTAGTGATGCCATTTATGAAACTTTGTCAACCAGTGGACACGAGCACTCTATAATAGCCAGAACAGGATGGTTCATTTATTACACCAACTTAATAACAGGGTGTACAGGTCGTGAATAAAAACGTGTAGAGTGCTTTCGTCGAGTGATCATTTAAAGGCAATGGAATTGTAATGAAAGGGATGATAGGTTCAAGTCCTAGCTGTAACATAACATTGTGTTCTTGGACAAACAACAAGTAATCTTACGTACTTCTCTCCACCATGGTATACGAATGTTGTGGGGGAATGGGAAGGGGGTTTGAGAGGTACTCTTGTAAATATGGTTGTATGTGCTGGATTATTGGCTAGGGTGAACGGGACGTCCCTCACGGGAGGTATAAATATGAAAGCGCTGTAGTGTCCCTGGAGTATGTGGCTGTTTGCTTTGTGCACACTTGGGTGGGAGGATGGGTGGGTGAGTGGGTGGGTGTGGCAAGGTACCAATGACCCGGGGCTAACTGTTTTTTTAAGTTGTTTGAGAAGGTCTTGGCCTTGATACAAAACTGTAAAAATAATTGTTCACAACTACGATCACCATCGCTACTAAGATATGCCATGCTGTTTACATAATACATAATAAATCATTATCTTTATCAACGATACAATCGAGGAGAAATCGCAAAGAGGATTTCCGACAGGTACGTGCTTCTAGTGGTAACCACTGTCCCTTTAGTTTAATATTCCCAACATTATAGTTACAGGTCATATCCTATTTGTTGTGAATTTTGTTCAATGATATGAAGGGTTTCCTTGGATTTTGTTTTGTTGTTAATGTATTCTCTTCCCCTTTGATATTCCCATCCTCACCCTTTCTTTCTACAAACAACTTAGCAAGCTTTTGACAAGGCTTCAACATGACACTCAGATGAAAGGAGGTCAGGAAAGCCTTCTCTGAGGTCCTGCTCATCATATGACTATGCTCCATGGTAATAATTTCATGTATGCCCTAACCTCTATGTCACCCCCCTTCCCCCCCCCCACCATCCCACCATCTTTGCAACCAAACAAATTTAAACAGGTGTCGGTAAAATAAACAACTTAAGGACATGGTCTCGCCAAAAAAAAAACTCATCAGTGAGATGCTCCATGTCTATTGTCTATGAAAAAGCTACCTTAAAAGAATTTTAACAACCTTTCCACCCATCCCCCACCCCCCCCATCTCTCCACCCCCCCACCCTCACCTATATCCAGTCTAGCAAGGCCCAGAGAAAATGAAACATTTTCCAACGAGTTGTATCCTGCTCCGCTCACTCAATCAACAACCTGAAAACGAATCGACTGTTCTCGACTGCAAAAAAATGAAGGTCGGTTTTTCATACCGCAGCCAAAGTTCGGAGGACCTTTTATCATAATCTTTCCTTTCATTTTAAAATACATAATACTGGATATTCACCCTGACCGGGGGGAGGTAGGATGTTATGCATGACTGCTCGGAGAGATGGCATGGTAACTAGACCAAAAAATGACACACAAATTAGTTTTACTTAGAAATTTATCTCCCTTTTACTGTAGTGATAAGATGTTTTTTCCAGTGTCATTGACATGCTTTTCATAAGGACCGGCAAGAAAAAAAAAATATTAGATTACATCTCGAGAGAAAAACAAGTCCACGTCGGTTGCTACGGTAACTCAATCGCGATAGATATGATGAGTATAATTAAACGATGATCTAAGGGCGCTGTTCAGGAATGGTCTTGACGATCGATGGAGACCTGTTGTTATCAGAGCAAGTTGTACTTTGTTACTGTTATAGGTATTAATGTTTCAAACATAATGTAGTGAGTTCAGCTTGAAATGTGAATAATTAAAATTATAGCCAATTACCCAAGCTAATGGGGACACAAGCTGTAATAAGTTCTGTAAATCTGCTTCAATACAAAATTGCTAGCTCTTGTACGAAGCTGAATAAGCTACTATGTAAAGAAAAACAGTGGTGATGGAAGAAGGTCCAACCTGGAAGGGGGAATGGGTGGGGAGGGGAGTAGGAGAGGAGCAACAAACTTTGAGGGGAAGTGGCACATGTGACTTTCCATTCTGAAGGAGCAAACCACACAGTTATCTCAGAATTATGATACCATTTTTCTTGATCTCTCAACATAAGTGTGCTTTTCGATAACGAGAGGGCAATTTTTAATAACAAATTTTTAAAGGAGTTTGTTGGCCCAAACGGGGGAGTCCTATTTATGAAAATGGGCACCATATGATACAAAACTGGGGAGGGGAGTGGTGGTCATTGCCCCCTGTGCCAAAGGTAACTAGAAAGGATAAAAGAGAACATGATTAGAATTACAATGTTAGGTGAAGAAACTTGCAAACTATCAACACCAACCTCTTCCGTCTGGAACGATCCTATTGACGAGGCCATATTTCTCTGCTTCCACAGCTGTGATTGGTCGACCGGTCAAAATCAAGTCCATGGCTCTAGAGAGGCCGATGAGAGCAGGAAGCCGAACGGTACCACCGTCGACTAAAGGCACGCCTAATTAACGAGAACGGGCAAAAAAGTTTGATTGGGGAGAGTGAGTTTTTCCTTTAGGTAATGGGAATGCTATCCAGAAAATACCCTTTTGTCCACTGGTTACATGTGGACATGTCTCACATATCCCTCCCATTTGTCCAGTGGTTACATGTGGACATGTCCGCATACTCCTCCCTTTTGTCCACTGATTACATGTGGACATGTCTCACATATAACTCCCTTTTGTCCAGTGGTTACAAGTGGACATGTCCGCATATTCCTTCCTTTTGTCCACTGGTTACATGTGGACATGTTCGCATAATCCTCCCTTTGTCCAGTGGTTACATGTGGACATGTCCGCATACTCCTCCCTTTTGTCCACTGATTACATGTCTCACATATAACTCCCTTTTGTCCAGTGGTTACAAGTGGACATGTCCGCATATTCCTCCCTTTTGTCCACTGATGACATGTGGACATGGCTGCATATTCCTCCATTTATAATATTGTGGAGACTTTTCTCTTTGATCAAGAGAGGTATGAAGTTATCAAGCATTTGCTTTTGGTCAATACTTTAAAATCGACAAGATGAAAAAATGCCTTCAATTGTTACTTACAGGTTTTTATTTTTTTCTGAAGTACCAACCTTAAAACTGATCGAATTGCAAAGTCTTTTCTTTTTAATTAAATTAATATGAAGTTAACTTGCTAACTGTTTTCAACATCACTTTTCTTAAGGGTTTAAAGTTTTTAAGCTATAACCCGCAAAACATTGCAGAGTGTGAAATTTATAGATAACATGTCTCAGAGAGAGGGAGGAAAAGATTCCTTGAGGTCGTCGACCATTAAATGTTTGTTGAAGTTTTGTATCTGAGCGACAATTTTTTTCGTGTTTCTAGCATATTTTGGGCACTACTGGATGATGTAATAAATGATGGTGGCACATTTACCGAATCTTCTGCAGAAGATACCAAAGGTTGTGCTTTCATCTGCCACTCGCATGTCACACATCATGGCAAGCTCCATGCCACCTGCCACAGCATATCCATTGATGGCAGCAATCACCGGCTTAGTAAACATCATCTTTGATGGACCCTATCGGTCAACAAAAACATTTTTTAAGAAATACATATAATCGTGACCAGCGTGAGAAATGCATAGCTAATTTACTAATAACTAATTAAAGCATCAGAGAAAGTAAAATATTTTTAAAATGATAACAGAAAACCAAAAGTAATCACTTACCTTGTTTAATTAATATTCAAATAAAAAAAAAAATGAAATTTTTATCATGGTAACCACTAAAAAAAACATGCATTGTATGAGACCAATGGTTTCGGTATGAAATCTTCACTCGGGTGGAAAAAAAGTCAGCATTTAGCGCTTCGTCATGAGTTTTGAAAATACAAACAAAATTTTGTTGATTATTTAAAGATAGTTAAGATCATCTACCATTGGGTTGGCATACTTTAATTTATCTCTCACTTACCATTGGGGCATATGGAACTAATTGATCTCTCAAGGAAGCACCTCCAGAGGCTATTTCAGTACCCTTCGAGAGTTCCTTTAGGTCGTAACCAGCACAGAAGACGCCATCTACATTAAGAAATAACACACAGGTGTCTTATACAGCAGCCTTCCAGTTTGATGACTAGTTTCTGGTCATTTTACAAACTTGTAAATCAAGGGTTGTTCAATTTATTTTTTTCTCATTAATTGTTTTTTTCTCATTATTTGTTTTTTTAATTGCAAATACAAACAATATCCTTTACTAGAATGAAATCCCCCCTAAGATAATTTACAAACCCCATATTTCTCGCTTGGATATGTAATATCGAGGGTAAGTCATGGCATAGGTCACACTCGGTGAAAATAACTGCAGTGCAGCCATTTTGAAGAACTTCTTTTCAAAAGATGCAAAAACCCAAGGGTTGTTCAAAATAAAAAAATAAAATTTCTCTTTTTTTGTTGTTGTTGAAAATACAAACAATATTCTTACTAGAATGAAATCTTCCTTAAGATATTTACAAACTCCATATTTCTCGCTTGGATGTGTAATATCGAGGGTAAGTCATGGCATAGGTCACTCTCGGTGAAATTAACTGCGGTTCAGACATTTTGAAGAACTTCTTTTATACAAAAGATGCAAAAACCCAATCGCAATTTGCCAATTCTTTTCGCAAACCCCGAAATTAACAAACTCACGAAAGAACTGATCGACAAAAATTGCACAGGGGCGACTCTGAATAGGTTCAAGAGAAATTGGGTCCAGGTGGGGTCTTTGAACCACAAACTGAATCGGTTGTGGGGTGGATACTTAGTTAACTTCTGCATCGTGCATCAAATCCATGTTAGTGTCTCAGAGTGACACTAACTGTTAGTGTCACAGACTGTTAGTGTCATACTGTTAGTGTCTCAGAGTGACACTAAGTGACACTAAAAGTGTCTCGGAGCGAATCTAAGGAATGAGAGGCAGTACAGCCAGGCTCACCTGTTCCATAAAGAACTGCTACCCGGGCATCCTCGTCGTCCTGAAAGGCGTGGATTGCTTTCTTCAGTTCCACTCCCGTCTCGTTACTAACCGCATTCCTCCTCTCGGGTCTGTTTATGCAGATGAGAAAGACTGGACCATTCTTATCTGTTTTGACTAACTCTAAAAGAACAATATAAACCACAGAGCATTATAAAAGACGTTATAAAATTGAGTTTCAAATATAGTCTCATGTTAAATTACAATATTTATTGTGACAAACGCCTACAGTGGAATTACGACCTTCCTTACCGACTTGGATCTAGTACAGGCCTAAACTGTAGCCTATTTCTATGCAATACTGGGTAATGGTGACTTGTTAGTACAGTACTGTCGTAAGATTGTCACAGAAACTGTTTTGAAAATGGTGAATCTGTATCAAGGCTTGCACTATAACTGTTTTTCTTTGTCTTAACTTTGCCATAAAAGATATATCTACATAAATATTTATTGTTTGTACAATAAATTTCAGGAGGGTATTTGGCCTTATTTTTAAATGAAAAATCCACACAGTTTAGGATTTTTACAAAAATATTTTTGCCTATTTGCAAATTTCACATGTTTTGGAGCCTGGGTATTGTACTTCAAGGTCAATTGATTCAATACTGTGCTGATTTCAATGTCATATTTAACCAAATAATATTTTCAATGTACTGCCTGCTTTCAGTTTAATGCACTTAATTAATAGACATTAATACTATCAATGAATGTCAATGAATACATACAGTACATGTACAGTGTGTACAGTACATACGTGTTCAGTGTGTACATGTACAGTGTGTATTTAATTTAATAGTGCTAGATGCAAGCATTGTCACTAATTGTCCTGATCCAAATGGATCCCAACCAAACATGAAAGTAGCCCAGCCATTTTCACTATGATACAGAAAGGTAAGTTACTTATATTTCTTCATATTATTTAAAGTGTCTTCTCAAAGGGTAAAATTGCATCCATCATAGAGACAGCTTGAGACGATGTTACAATATAGTGCTTGTATTTTGAATTGTACGCAAGTCTAACCAGTGGCGGAGCTACTGTAGGGGTATTGGTCAAGGGGGGCGAGAATGGTCTGTAGGGGTGCTTTTGACACTATCTAAGCGGAGCACCACAGGTTGGTGCGGAGCGTTCAGACATTTTTTGACGGTAAAGATACTTCCTAGATCGCCGGAAATGGCCCTTTCCTGGCCTTGCTAATTTGCAGATAAACGAAGAATAAATAGCTGTCATCGCCAACAAAATGTGACAAATGTCAATAGGTAGATGAGAGCGCAATAAAAAAGTCAATAATCGCGAATAAGTAAAAAGTGGTAAAAAGCTGAAAAGGGCTCCAGCAGTACATTTGAGTCCGTCAGGGGGGGGGGGGGCATCCGCGCCCCCCTGACTGTATGGACGCTCCGCCACTGAGTCTAACAGTTTCTTTTGAAGATGAATCTGGAACTTTTGTTTTGCTGGTCCTTCCTGTTTTTACATCTTCATCAACTTATGAATTAGGTTAAAGAATAATTAATTACTGTACATATACCCATTAAATTCTTCTCAGCAATCAAAGCCTGTCGCTTTCAGTGAACATCGATAAAATATATTTTCAATGTTGGGTTGTAGGCCTACATTGTGTGATTTATATTCAACTCTGGTTGGGTATTTATTTTTTTTGAAGTGTTTCACACATGTTCTGCATATTTGAATTAATAATACATTCTGTTCATGTCTGTATTGATTGACATTAATTTTATAGTAAAAGTCTTTCAATTAAGTGAATTAGACCAGAAGAATACAGATCATTGCAAATATTATTCTGTGTATATGACACTAAAATCTGCACAGTATTGAATTTAATGACCTTCAAGTACAATATCCAGGCTATACTTTGAAATGTTTCACACGTGTTCTGCACATTTGATTTAATAATCCATTCTGTTCATGTCTGTTTGTCAGGAAATCCTTGTTTCATGGTGTTCCAAGCATACAATAAATTTGGTAACTTTTAAAATAGGTTGAACTACAAAATACTCCAAATCTGGTGATGTAATATGACCCTACTGTAGGCTTTAGTAACTGCCATATGAATACCCAAGCAATTTTTTTTGTTAGGTCTAAAGCTTACATGGTAAGTTTGGTGTTCCCTTGTTTAAGGGTGTCCTTGTTTGTATGGCATACTGACTTTAACAAGAAGGAATCTCTTTCTGGCACAATCTGATCAAAACAACAAAGAAATATAATTATAGGCCTTGGTTATAGTAGTTGCATTGCAAAACTAGGCTTAAGCCACTGAGGAAAATCAGAAGGATCATCAGTTTAGTATAAAACAATGATTGTAACTTATATACATCGCCTCCTTGTTAAATAGCCACAGAGCATGACTATAAATATATGTTCATAATTAGGTCTAGGCTAGGTCTAACCTAAGTTAGGGCCCAACTTAGGCTACAGGAAATTGAGTGCCTGCCTAGGCTAGGCCTAGCTAGTGCTAGAGTGACCAAGGCCAACTTTTAGATTTCTATTCCAGTGTGGGGCAAAAATATGACATAGAATTAAAGTTCAACAAAACAAAATGTACAGCAGTACACATTGATAGCACATCACTTTTTCATTTAATGTTTTATGCAATATAAATATTATAAGGTACTTTACCCAAACCACGTACAGGAAAACTACGTCTCTGAGATTTTCGTGCAAGTGGTACTAGCATAAAGCAAGGCTAGTGAGTGTCATAGGGCTAGCTTAACTGGTTAGTTGCAATCGCGAAATTTGCGAGATTTAAGCCAGGCAAACCTTGAGAAGAAGAGCTGCAAAGCCGTTGAGAAAGCGTCTTTACGTCAACTTTAGAACGATAGGGAGCAAGTAGAGCAGAGTGAAGCTGTCTGAGGCGAGAACTTGCCATTATGAGATGAAAAGAACTTGGTACTTGGCAAAATTTTCCGGACCTCGGTCATGATCGTGTGACACATTTAACCAGGGTCCTCAATAATATTAAACCCCTGTCACCAAATATATGTGTAGCGCCCCGACGATGACGCTCTTTTACCTGGTGGTGTCGCCTCAGGCAGCAACTCCCTGTTTACAAGTCAAGAACCGGGGTAAATCAGTAACCGGGGGTTACACTTGGAGCCGTATATAGTGGCGAGTCTACCCATATGCCTTTCCAAGATGGACAGTAGTAAAGCGATAAATGTTTACTTGGTTACTGCGGTAAGTAACGGCTGAGTTAATTCTGAAGTTACTATAAACGTCCGAGTGACTGGATAGCAAACTAACGTATTTTATACATTTAAATTGCTTGCCAAATTGTAATTGATAGTTTTATCATCAACCAATCTTCAGCCTCGCTGTTACAATACCCGGATATCCGGAATATGATCAAATCGATTCGATTTATTCTAGTGACTGTCATCAAGAGCTGTTGTCACATTAACAGTATTCGTGATACATTGGACGATATTGCCAAGACTGAATATTCCGACTTACCTTTTTCTTCTTTACACGTGGAGAGATTTTCATCATCATTTTTTTCATTAGAGGCCATATGATCTGCATAGTTATAGCTTGTTTCGTATATGAGCTGATTGGTTTGTTAAATATCAGTAAAACAAATTCCTGATAATCATTGATAAGCAGCACTAAATTTACAATATGAAAGGCCATGGATCTACAAGCCGGACGGACATGGGAAGATTTACTAGTCTGAGCAATGTCAAACAAAAGAAGAAAACTTCATGTACACAGGCTGTAAAACCATGCATCACATAGTAACTCTTATATACTCTTCATACTTAGCGGGTTTGCATTCTTTAGCATTATCCACGATGAAAAAATAACAATTATTTACACTTTATATACTTCAGCTGACGTTTGTCGGCATCTCAAATCTTCATCAGTACAATTTTGCTAAAATTATTTTCAAATGCTTTAAAATATATGAAAAGGAAACCACTTGGAGTGACCCTGAACTTATATATCCATTCGTTCAATATTAAAAGGAGAAATCCAATATCAATATAACTAAAGGTCATTTTGCACCCAAGCTACGGTCCTCATAGATATAACATGGTATGGTGTTCACGTTAAGGAGCATAAACTACATCTAGTTTGGTACACCTACTAATTTCCATATTCTTGATAATGATATCTATATGTTCGTCATATATCGATCCTACCAGGCAAAGAAGGCCACTCAGTCAGTGACCCTCCCCACCCACCCGCCCCGCCCC
>JAIPMN010003337.1:0-11932 GCA_020650975.1 Apostichopus californicus | reverse complement strand
TACATGTATGTGTTTAGTTTCACACCGTACTGCCAGAGTCCTTTGAAATGTTTGAATTTCATAACAGGGTCGTGTTTATTCTTTTCAATCAAATTTATTTAACCCAATTCCATCCCCTACAATGTGCCAAAAGAAATTGTAGCGACGTATTTTTACAGTATGATATTACAGTCTGTCTCAGCATCGCTCTTTCGTGTAGTTACTTTCCCATCAGACTTCGATCTGACTTTGTATTCATCAGATGTGGTATCAGTTTGACTTCTTCATTCCGTGGAACTTTAATCGATTTCTTAACCAGTCCATAGTTAACACTGCATAATTTATGGTGTTGCATCCAGGTTGCAGTCCATACAATAGCAGTGCAACTGCAATAGGGCAGTGACGAGCAAAAAAAATACACTCTTATGTTCCAATCACAGAAAGCTCACAAAAGAATGTGAAAATCTTGTTAAGTATGATTGTTACTGGTCTTCATTTTCATAGTTTGTGTAGTGTTCAATACAAGAACAAAACACTAGTATTACTTCCTCAATATATCCAAAGGTAAATTGAAAGACACCAGTATTAATTTTACATTTCTAGAGTTTTCTATTAAAAGTGCAAAAAAAAGAAAAAGGGACTTTTGATACTGTATGTCAAAGCCAACCCAGAATGCTCCTTTAACATTTAAAAATAAACTGCAACATTTTGGAAATGAAGACTGAAAATTTAGCACAGTTTTACAAGGATGATGTGTGGGTAAACTTAGATGGGGCACTGTCACTTTACCACTTAAGGAACAATTTTATTGCTGAGGCCTTTCAAAATGGTCTGCTTTATGAAGCTTCTTAAAGTACCAAGTGAAATTTAAAGGAATAAAATAAACTGTTCTTGGCAACTGAAGTTATATTGAGATGCTAATGTTAATGACATGGTTTCAAAATGTGAAACTTGTGGACTAGATGATTCTTACGAAGGACCAAGTGACTTGTGCGAATTTTTTTAATTGAACAAACTAATCCACGTCGGAAGTTTTGATCTTACTAGATTGCTTTTAAAATGAGCGCCTCTGTATAAAATTTGCATATTATCAGCCAACTTTCATACTACTACAATTAGGAGATAGAAAATCAAGAAAGAAAGCAATCTGACATTGTAAAATACTTGCTGCAATTATTTCACGTAACCAACTGCGACTAATGATTTGCCTTTAGTGTGCTTATATGGGAGTAATTTAAGCTCTTCTCGTCTTGCTGAATCCTATCAATTTATTTCCTTTTATCACGTTTTTTAATAGATTTGTTATATTTTTCATTTGATATGCCTCCCAAGAAGACACCACCGTTCTTAGACCATTCATTGCGTGTGATATAGCTATGCGCTTTTAAGTTTTTATATGCTTTTAATGGAATGATTTTAGAAGGGCTATGTGTTTCTATGTATCATTGAGAATTGGTAAGTGAGCACAGTCGTACCTTAAAGGTCACATTTACTGTCGCATAAATTCATCTTTGCAACTCTTTTTTATTGGGGGGGGGGGTGGGGCTCTTGCAGTCCACATAAAACTTTTAGATGGGAATCCCATAAACTGTTACTTGTTAATGATGTCTATTTTTAGGGAAACTTGCCAACATGAGAGATTGTTTTTTACAATATTAAATAGAGAGATTAAGTAAATACAAATTAAATTTTTATCACAAAAGGTACATATTATTGGATTGGCTGTGTGATCCTGTTCGGAGAAAGAAATGATATTTTCAAGGAATAGCCTGTTTGTCTGTCAGGCTGCATATTAGTCTATGTGTCTGGGGGATAGGCATGCATCTGCCTACTGTGCCTGCCTACCAGAGAGGGGGGGGGGAGCATCTGTATGTGACTGCCTACCGTCTGTACATTTGATCTTCTTGGTTTAAAACTCATAAAGTCAATTTGTGTCGTCCACTTACAAAAAATGAAATTGTAATTTTTTTTTTAAGAGAATGATAATTTTCTGTTTGTTTTGTAATTTCAGTTCCATGCTGTGATATGAAGAACGTTTTATTTTTTTTTTGGGGGGGGGGTTTGGGGATTGTTTTTTGGGGGGGTTTACATGTTCTTCACAATTTTTGCCAAATGGGTATTGCTGAAGATTCTTTGGTTAAAACAATGAAACATGTGACTGGCTGAATCATGTGGAGAATCATTTGTTGTGCAGCCAGCATGTAGCCCAAGGAGAGAGAATGAGTCAAAGACTTAGCCCCCATCCCACCTTGCCCTTGGGATGATCACCTTTCCCCGGTTGCCACTGCTTGAAGCTGAATCAATCCAGGATTCATTTAAAATGGTTTTCATGGTGGCCTGCAAGGTTTTCATGCCTCATGTGCTGATGGACTTCCTGGATTACAAAAATTCTTCATCTTCTTAATGAATATTCATGTCTGTGCATGTGTATGTTTGTATGCTAATTCTCTTCAGTCATTCTTTTCGGGCCACTCTAGTACAGTAACTGTTATGGCGTTAGTATCAAGTCATTATTGGGTCAGGGTCGTGTCTCAATATTGATGGTCATCTTTATGCATATTTTTCTACTGTTGGATATGATTTCATTTTCTGCATGATTTGCTCGTTTTTTTTTTTGTATAGTTTTCATTTAAAGATGCATTTATCAGACAAATTAATTATCTAAGTTTTAAGTTTCATTGCTCGGAAATTGAGAGCATACCAACAACAATAGAATGTACTTGATATTCAACAAATATTATGCAGCGTAATAGGAAGAACTGCTCAAAGTAAACCAGCATGTATCAGCCAATAATTAGCACTTTGCATTCTTAATACCAGATTTCACATTGATGTCGCCTTACTTCCAGACAGACTGGATCAAGTCCAGCGTAACTAGTGTTAACAGTATGTGGGTGTATGTTTAAGCACAAACCCACAGACTTTTGAATTTTACAAGTCTATAAGGAACATGACATACATTTTAAAGAGTGCCTGCACATTCCAATCCTAGCATAAAAGTTTGTGATTTTGTTTCTTGCAAAGCTTATACTGATGTTTTTAGCACTTCATTTGAGAAAATATTTTTACCCGCTTGTAAATTGTGACTTGAGTAAATTGTGTGACTGTGCATGTGTATCAAATAAAATTTAACACTGGCAAGTCTCAGAGACATTATGAATGAATATTCCTAATGTTATTTTTGAAATTCATGTTGTTAATGTCTCAGTAATTAATGTCTCAGTAATTAAGGCTAGAAATACCACTGGACCAATAGGGGCTGAGGGACCAGACCTGGGCTCTTGATCTAGGGGGAAGAAAGAAGTAAAATGGAACAATTGTACAATAGAAAAAATTCACCAATATTTTAATAAACAAAATTCTTAGTTGTCTCTTCATATTGCCTTCTTAACTACAGGCTGAACAGACATCTTTCAAATGTCAATCTTTATTAAAATGTGTTAATAATTCTTGCCTTGGTTGCCAGCTGGGGGGCTACAAAGTTCATCTGGCCCAGCGCATCCCAAAACATCAATTCTGGCCTTCAAAATAACGAAGGAACGATCACTTGGTGAATTAACCACGATGAATTTTCAAGAGTTTTTCTTGTCATCTGTTTATTTCTTAGGAATAATTTTGGTGTCTAATTAAGTAAATAAATTTGAAATCAAGCAATTCTATGACTTGGTCTCCTATATTTGTGTATCACTTAATTCACACCATTGTTTGTTACACAAGCAAAAACAAAAATATTCAAAAAAGTTATTATTTTAAGGTTTAAAATTTATTATTATTTACACAAAGAATTGTTGCTTTATTTTACACATGGAAAATTCAAAATTAGCACAATAAATTCAAGGCTCTTCAAGGTATTTTACTCCATCTTCAATGGCAAGTCAACGTTTAAACGTGCATCTAAACGACAGAATCGGAAAATTTGGCAAAGCAACAACATACTTTATAGGGCTTCCTAAATAGCAGTATACTGAGAAATACCTGGCATTGGTAAAATCCAATTATAATGTATTCTGTATTCCAATCTTTAGAAATCTTGCAAAACTTGTGAAAACCTTCAAGGTGTTTGTGGTGCTTCTACCACACCAGAATCCATGCCTTGAAATGCCCGTACTCTGGGTGAGATTCGATCTAAATCTTGCTGCTGACTACCCCAAGGTCAAATGGGAGGTCGCAAGTTGCTATTTAATGTTATCTTGAATGTCAAGCCATTTCTTTTACTCAAGTAAATCATTCAATTATCATTCATTCATTTGTGGTTGGCGACAAATCAAATTTGTGCGGTTCTTTTTTTTTCAATCATCTTCTTTTGAGAATGGGAGACTTTCAGATCATATATTTCATCGACAGGGAATCATGATGCGCTCTAAGAATTGAGGGAACATTTGATTTGTTCACTAGACATACTGTTGCAATCGTGATGGTCTTTAATCTGTAACTGATGAAAGCTACTAAGGTATGAAATGAAGAGAGAAGAAGTACAAAAGCAGACCCTGGACTGCCTTTACAGTTTATCAGTGGTGCTTGAAAGTAATTGTATCGTCTGCTAAACAACTTCAACAAACACATTAAACTGACACCCTCAGAGCATTTGTACCTCTCTTAGACATTTAATAGTCTAATTCAAACTGTCGTCTATTTCTGGGAATAATTTGGGAAGCCAGAACCTCCAACGTAGAACTTATGTATACTTTACAAGCAAATTATAGAATGCTAGTACTTGAGTGGGCAATACTGACGGGCCCTCTCAAGGGATATTACATCGATGGCAAAGGGTTTAAAACTTACAAAATTAATTTAGATCAGGCCTAAGGAACCCCATTCAATTGAAGTATATCATTACATTGCTGAGATATAATATCTTGACTTTTATATATTTGGTTCTGATAAGTACATTGTGCGATGTTTTGTGATGCCTTGCATGGGCGACATATCACATTGTCTTTCGTTTCTCACTCCCCTTGGCAATTGAAAACAAATATTCCTCCCCCCTCACCCCCTCCCCCTTTACAATGAATATTATTTCAGTAAATTTTCGGTTTATGCCTACATACATTCAAGGTTTCGAAACACTGATTAAAAAGACATCACCATAACATTGCACAATGCACTCATACACAAGTCACAGCGGGAGTACTTTTAGTCATGGAATACGAACAGCTCCAAGGAGGTTATAAAAACATATTTTGATATGCCAATTCAAAACAAATATTTTAAATAAAACATAAAAATTAACAGCTTTGTTTTGTTGCATCATGCACCAGCAACAATTGCGACCAAGCCCTGACAGATTCCGGAAAAAATTATTTACAAATCCTCTAAAATAACGTTTCATAAATAACATAGCACCTAAAACAACCTCTGGCCTACACATATGTTAACAGATAAGACAGTACATCATTATAAGTTATATAAATGTGACATTTAATAGGACGGAGAGAATGTTGACATGTACACAAGTGGTTTCTGTAACTTTTAAAGGAGACACAAACCCAAGCATCATTATCGGTTTATGTGATAGAGATATGTGTCATGAATGACTCCTCCAACCAGCTAAGAAAAATCTCATTCTATTGGAAGATAATGCAAATTTAGTGTTTCTTCACATACAAGAACTAACTAAGACTTGATAAAGTCAAATTATCACATCATCATAATTGAGCCACATGTGATTCAATTATTTATGTTTTTCTTTGTTTATTTTCTATTGTTTCTGTTGTTGTTGTTGCTTTTATCTATTTTCTGTGAATGTTAATCTAAAATAATTGATCACTTAAAGGGTGTGAAGACTCGCGCAAAAAGAAACGTCTAATGCCGGTATCTGACCTAGTTTGAATGAGGTGTAACAGAAGTGTTAGACACCACCATTGATCCCACAAAATACACACAGCTTGCTATCGTCGGTAATTAGACGCTAGTGTACAGTCAGTAAATACAGCTGCGGTCAATACCCACAGCACAGTGTACAAACGATAAAGGGATGGACATCTCAGGTCCAGCTAAAAATAACAAGGTATCACGTTTCATTACGGTCTGCATTTTGTAGCGACACAAACAAAATGTCACTTGCAAGCAACAGAAAGTTAACTTTTTCAGATGGCCGCACGCGGTTTGGGGCGAGTCTTCAATGCCTTTAATATGACCTAATGATGGGCATTGCTTTCAAGGTCCACACTGTTCACATTCTTACCTTAAAGAATATGGCAAGAAAAACAAGAGGAAAGCAAAGTGTTTCAGATCCTAGTGGCATTATGACATCATCACAGATTTACAAAATGACAGCTCCAAAACAAGATGACTTATAAACTAAGATACCTCCCAAACAGAACAAAGTATTTCCTAGCTGTTTGAGGGTAGTTGTTCTTCACAAAGATCTCTATCTTATATTCCAAAGATGATGGTTGGGTTTGTGTCCCGTTTAAATAAAAAATTGACTCAAGTAAAAAAAAAAAGAAGAGATCTCTATCTTATATTCCAAAGATGATGGTTGGGTTTGTGTCCCGTTTAAATAAAAAATTGACTCACGTAAAAGAAAATAATTTATTTTTGTCAATGACTTCTTTTAACAAGTTATAAGTCATTATTAGTTGATTAATTAGTAGACATAGCACTTATAATTTATATAACAATGAATTTGGTTAGACTACCAGGCACCTCATCATAAACTTAGATTTTAAGAAGCATTCCAGGAAATAAATTGAATTATTATTGTAGAGACTTATTTCCTTGGCTTGAGATGCTCAGTCAAGAATACAATAAAATAGAAATAAAAATTTTAAGGGAAATAATCTGCCCTCTAGTCAATGAAGTAGCATACTTTTCAGTATCAAATCATTGAAGTTCTTTCATGATTTAAAGAAAATAAAGCAGTAGAAAGCAAATATTGAATACAAAGCTGACTATTAAACTACAAACGAGGATAAAGGGCAGTAAAAGCAACGAAATTAATGGTCAGGGTTAAATGGATATCCAGTCCTAGATCTGCATGGTTTCGTTGCTAGAGGTGTCAGTCAAATGCTACATAGTACATTATACTTCCTTTGTCATAAAAGATCATACCCTGGTTATATTCATCACCAGCTTGAAAGCTCCAGGAGGGGACTTTTTGGGAGATCAAAAAAAAATCCACTATTTTATGTGTATACACTTGCACAATGAAATCATGAACAGAAAATTGAAACTGGTAAATAATAAATAACTTGAAAGAACTATGAAAGAAAGGTAGAAAACAATATTATTGCAACTTGAAGACAAATCCGGACAATTTGGCAGAGAAATACTATCCACAGGAAGGATCTATTAAAGTTAGCATCCAAAATCAGATCATGGTGGAGTTAAAAAAGAGTTTTGAAAGAGCATCTCCTCTACCAATATAGAGTAAAACTATCACCGGTCTATCTGTATCTTAGAAGAAGCAAACACTTGGCCTAATTACACTGATAAATGTCAAACACATGTTCAAGAAATAAATAGACAGCATCCCCACAGATCTAGGTATCTCCTAAAAATCAATCGAGTAATACACTCTTCGTTGATCGCATGTATGCAGCAGACACCTGTCATAGATCCACCATTACAGAGTTAACAGTTTCCACTTGAACGTACAACCCACAATCTATTAGAGTTATAAGTTTTATATATAAACAAGTCAGAGGGCCGGACATTTTTATCCAAGCGGAATCTTATTCAGAGGGATGACAGTTAGCCCCTGAAGAAGATCTTTCTAAGATTGAAATGTCAGGTCCTCTGACAATGAATATATGTACTAAACATAGGCTTACAGCAGCAGATAATAAGGTTTTTTGACAATTTTTCTCTCAGCGATATAAGCTGTGAATACTATTAAAGCACTGACACTTTTTTTCTCTCTCTTTCATTAAGGAGTGTTAGCTCAGTGGTTAACGCCGGTGCCTTTCAATCATAAGGTCCCCGGTTCGAGTCACTCCAAGATTAATATATGTCTTCCAGTTACAGAGTTGTCGACAATTGACAATTCATAATCATGGACGTTAAATATGAATGTAAGAGACTGACTTCTTCAGCTTGTGGCTTTGATAAGCCAATGAGGCTTCTTCGCAAGTTCCTGCTTGCAGGAGGATCTATTGATACATACATACATTCTTTAAAAGTCTCACATTATATGTGACATAAATAATTTCATGTTGGCTCTTTACTAAATGGAAACGATGTCATGGCCACAAGAATTGGTACATGACTCACCTTGTACCAGAGTTGTAACATAGTCCACTCAAGGCCACATGACCCTTCATGTGTCTCAAACACACACACTTTGATGATGAATTTAATAAATGATATACGCTACGCCACTCACCTCCACAAAATCAAATTTCAATAGAGCTTTAAAATAATTGCTCAAAAAGTGGTAGGAGTAGCAAAAATGGCAGAATTGTAACAAGTGACTGCATTTTCGGATGGATTTTAATCATTACCGGTGATTTTCCTGACTTTGGTCGAGTCACTCACTCAAGTGTCACTATAGTAACTGTAACTTCTTCCAGTTACTTCATTTTGAAATTTAGTAACTCAAGTCATGATTCCTTTACAACATGCAAAATATGGCAGCAGAAAGACAAGGCTGCAAAATGGTCACATCACATCACATTTCACTCTGCCAGGCTGCTTTACTGAAACATGTCATTACTGTGTGGTACGATATGAGCACTTTTTGTTAATCCTAAAATCTTTGTTCAAAGAGAGAAAGAAAAAAAGAATTTATTGATGGAAGATAATACTTACAAACATTAATGCTATAATTTTTATATAATAATTGCTTTAGGATTTCCACTTTGTTATCCTTTAGTTGCACATAGCAAAGAAAAATTATAAATATACAATTTTGTGTCATAATTCCAACAAGATCCCTTTTTGTATCAAAATATTTTGTTACTGTAAAATAGTTCTCTTAACTTGCCACTTCCAAGCACTTGTAACAACTTGAAGAGGTAAATTATCACAATCTTTTAAAGCACAATGTTTGAAGATATTTTGCACTAAGATGCCTCACAATTATCATTTTACTTCTTTCTTCCATTTTTTTTTTGATCAGTTTTCTTTTCAGTTTTTGGAAAGGCTGTGAGTTATATAAAAAAATTACATGATCGAGTGAGGTTTTACGTAAGGATGTTAGCAGGCCATTTCCACATACCTCTGGAAATCTGGAAACATGTTCTCATAACATACTTGATACTGTACCTATCGCATGTGATCATTGCCACTATAAAGTAGTATTCAAGACTTGTACTCTTAACTGGAACTTTGTACAGTTTACAATTGTGTATACCATTTTCGATGACAGAATGGTAGTTAAGCCTTGTAAACAGGTACTTGATTTATCATTGCAATGCATTGCCATGACTTATGTATGGTACTCAAGCATTGCACGTTAAACAATAAGTTAGTGCTCATAATTGAACATGAAGATAGTAATACCCATCCCTACAGTATGTTTGCTCAAGCCATATATGTACTCTAAATAAGTACTACTGTAATGGTACTCATAATGTAACATGATGGTAGTCATATGTTATATGGTGTTCAAGCCATGTACTCTGACCAATTACTCATGACTGACCTTGATGACTGCCATGACCTACAGTATGGTACTCACGTCATGTACTCTAAATAAGTACTAATGGTACTCATAATGTAACATGTAGTTGTCATAGTTATGTGGTGTGCAAGCCATGTACTCTTAGCAATTACTCATGACTGACCATGATGACTGCCATGACTTACAGTATGGTACTCACGTCATGTACTCTAAATAAGTACTTACTGTAGTACTCATAACTGAATATGATTGTAGTCATAAAATATATGGCATGCAATCCATGTACTCTGAGCAAAGCTTTTCAATATGGTACTCAAGTTACGTTCATTTACCAAGTAATGGTAATCAAAAATGAACATAGTGGTAGCCATGACCCACATAGTACTCAATTCATGTTCTCTAAACAAGTACTTGGTACTCCTATTTACTGATACTACGATCACTACCATCTGCTAGAGCCGAGTCTCACAATCCTCAAGCCTGTGTTGATTTGCATGCGTCTTGTCCCTATCAAAGCACATCGGATACCATTGGTGCCAACTGACTTTCTGGTGTAATAATCGTCACAAGCATAGGCCGCTTAAAGTAACAGGTACACTTCAACTTCAACACAGTGGCTGTTATCTGACACTCTCTTGGGAGGACAAACTTTGTCCCTGAAAAGAAAAAGACAAAAGAAATAGTCATCTTATCGAATGATTACTACAGAATCAATTCTACAGAGTGGAAATTAATGTTAAAAGAAACAAAGACATAACTTTCATCTTTATTAAAAATTATAAAGGATATTTCAAATTTTACATCAGCAATTACGGCATATGAGAATATTGACTTAGACACCACTCCAGAGTGCTGTACAGTGCAATGCTGACGTACTGTCGCCCAAACCTAGTACTGCAGCATCAACAGAAATGCATCAGCAATAGCCCAAACTTTTAGCATTCTAAAGTAATCTACAGTGTGATTGTTGTTTTAAAAAAACTTGTCCTTTCCTGAAGGTCCTGATTCATAAAATTAAATGTCTCAAGTTTGGGGTGACTACTTTTCCAGTAGCTCAGTAAAATGCCTTTTTTTTTTTTAAATTTGAGCATTGGTGACCATTATCTGACTTCTTAGCATATTTGTGGGCAATACAGATGACATAAGAAATAACATCACTCTGACTCAAAAGAGTATAATATGTTTAAAGCAGCTACAGTAGTAGACCAAATATTGCTTGTGTGATGAAATACTTCAGACTCTCTGATCTTATCTATTTCAATTATTACTCATGAAACCTCCTTACTCGGTGAAAACATCTACCAGGATTTCTTTTAATAGTTTGATCTGTTGCACATTTATATTGAGCAATATTCTGAACGATCCGTGTGGATTGTTCAACAGATACGAACAGCTGCTTTAAAATTAAGAATTTTGACTTTGCATGTTAAAGGAGAGAACTCCATTGTGTGAATCTGTCAATCTCCAATTCCCAGTGTAGGACTCAAATAACGATACAAGTTAAAAGATATAGACAGTGAGAATATTGATGCCAGAATATATATTAGCAATGATAAAAGATCTGTGAGTTGATTACTTCCACCTCGTACATAGAACATACTGTATTTAAAACAATCCGCATAATGCTGGCCTTTCTAGAGTTGTTTCTCCCCCTTGTCAATATAAAGCTCAACATTAGCAAAATATATACGCCTCAAGGAGGGATTTTAACTTGAAAATTTTTATGACTAATGTCGCTTATCTTAATGATATTCTTTTATGTGGTTTTCTAGGTTCACCCCAAAGGGAATGCTGTTTAATAAATCATAAATCATCGGGATGACATTATACTGAGGGAGCGTCTCGCATCATCATATAATTAAAGTCTAATATTAGAAGTAAAATATACATTGTCAATTACAGATCAAGCTAAACCCCCCCCCAAATAAAAACAGATTGATTTAACTCTTAGTTTGATAACTTGCTCTCTTGTCGAGATTTAATATATTGAGATTTATTCATATCAGTTGAAAAGGTATACATTGTACAATAATTTGAGATGTCATGCATGGACAGAACATCAAACTGTCTTTGTTTTCTGTTGTTCTTCATTGAATGCAATTTGTATGATTCCTCCACGATTGCAATCACTGCTTTCTCTTCATTATTAAGTCATTCTACCATTTCGTGCCTTTAATACAATTATGCTTGCCTGAATTTTGTGATATGGTATGATATTCTTGATCATAGTACATTTTTGAGACTGAGGAGTGTGGATTGACTTGTCCATCTATACGAAACAAATTTGTATTAATAAAAGTGCTATTAAAGTTTACTTAATATATTTGATTTATATATATGTATATAAATATATATAAATATATATATATATATATATATATATATATA